>SJYO01041852.1:3486730-3568655 GCA_006410555.1 Capra ibex | reverse complement strand
CTGAAAACCTGAGTCTCCCTCTCCCTCTCCCACCCTACTAAACCCTCTTACCCTTAAGATTGTACATATGACAGTACATTCTTAACTTAGCGGTCAGGTACAGACTGCATCCCACGTCGTACGAACCCCGACCACGTACCCCTACTGGGTCTCTCTACAACACCCCTCCCTCCACCCTCCCCCCAAGTACAAACCCTTGCGTACATTCTTAATTTCTAAAATTTTAATTTCTTTTTTTGGTTTTTTTGTTTGATATTTTTCTTGAGTATACTGATTTCTTTTTTCTGTGTTGGGTGAATTTTTACCCGGCTTCAGGATTTCTGAATAAAAAGATTCTTTCCTGTATACCCATCGGTTCTCCGTGTACTTTCCTACAAGTTGTAGGGATTAATGATCCCTTTACGTTTAGTTTTCGTGGTACTTTATAGTGGAGTGTACACTATCTTGGTCAAGTCATCGAGTCTTACCAACAATAATTTTTCTGTTATTTATTGTTTACAACCTATTTTACACCTCTTTTCCCGTGGGAATAGGTCAACGATGATTTTCGACTACTACAGTGATACCTTTTGTCATACCTCTAACAAGGTTTTTAATTCTTGTATAGTGGATCAATAAGATAGGATCCATAAATAGACTTCTTATACTTTTGTGGTTAAACTTTTATGTATACGTGGGAACACAAGTAACGACGTAGTAAATGTCAACGGTCCTATACCTGCACTTGACGGACATGTGACTACCTGCTTACTCATTTATACTACTCCACATATATGTGTTACCCTATGATAAGACAGTATTTTTTTCGGGACTCTAAGAAGGTAAACCTTGTACCTATAGAGAACTTTTACGACCTAAACGGTTTGTCAAGTAAACCTAAAGACATCATTGAATCTCTTTTTGGGTTTACTTGAAAAAACGGTCAGGTCATAATACTATACACTATACAGTCTATTTTTGTTTATACGGACTGAAATAATTATATATTTTAGATATTTTTTCCATTTTGTTTTTGTCTACGTATCTTTGTCTATAGTCTAATCACAAATAGTCTCCTTCTCTTTCAACCCCCAGGTCTTTTTACTCATTTCTCTCGTTTGACGTACTATTACTTACCATTGAGCTGAACACCCCACTAGTAAAACACACGTATGTGTACAGTTTAATGTTATAACATGTGGACTTCGAAATGACCATTATTATAGTAGAGGTTCCTTTTTTAATTCCAGAATAAAAGTTGATTTAGAGAATTTTCTTCTTACGTGATTACTTCTGGAACCTACGTCAAAATTACTTGTCTTTGAGTTCTATTTCCATTAAATCACTCCGTCGATCCACCGATTAGAGTATGTTATAAAAGGTTTCTAGGGATCGATAGGTTGTGTCTTCACACATTGTGTGAATGGTTGTTTTTGTGAGACACTAGAGTTTTGAAACCCTTCAGGACCCATTACATTTTATTAAAACATTGTAGCACGACAAATAAAAACGTCTCACAGAGTCCACTGTTTACAATTTGGTTAGTTTTACTTCGTCCGAAATGAAGTAAACTCCTTAAACCCTGAACTTTTAAATACTCAAATTTAAAGAAGTCACTAACTTAACGAGCATCTTAATACGTTTATCACACAATAACACCCTTCCCGACACATTATTTGATCTTTACTCAAGTTTATAAGATGAAAGTGAATGATCAAAGCACTGGAAATCGACGAATTTAAAATACTTAAAATCATTACAGAAACTATTTTTTTCTATTGAAATTTTTTGGGTGGACTATATCAAATACATTGAAATTCAATCTATTACGTAAGTTACTGATTCTTATTAAAATTATTTAATACGTATTTTTAAGTAGTATCGAGAGTAAATGAAATAAAAATACAAATACTGAGAAATCTATTTGTATATTTTGTAAATAAATTTGTATAAACCTATTTGTATATTTTTCCATAAAGGTTTTACTATACCCGAAAAGAAAGAACAATACGAAACATCACTTAAATTAAAATCCCCTGTCTTTCCTAGGGCACTAAGAATACGTTTACGGTCTTTTATGTACATGTGTTTTTTTATGAATGTATTAAGTTTCTAATACACATACAGTCTGACCTTTGGAGGTTAAGAACCTTCAGATGGGATATGGTGTCACGAGTCATAAAAACACAGGTTCAAACTACCTATTTTTGTTGAAAATCGTTATAAAAACTGAAAACTAAGATGTGTCTTCACGTATTAAAACTTATACACACCCAACCACTTCCTCCTAATTCACTATTACTGCACTCACATCAAATTTTTCTGAAATATAGACTAAGACTATTCGAAAGGTTCAAGTTATTTTCCAATATCTTAATATGTCGGTGTCTGAATATTTAGGTAAGATTTAATTAGTAGTATCCCAAAAATTATGAGTTTTCAATACTGAGTGGAAACACATTTTGTGTCATCTGTATAACTTAGTCATTGTCAAATATTTCTTTTTATCGATAAATCCGTTGAAAAACTCACTTTTCCTTTTACAAGTATACCTCACTAGAAACGTTTTTTACTAAGTTATATACTTTCATATTCCGTGTTCTAAAATTCTCAGAGTACGAGATGACTGACTCGATCAACCCGTGATTCCGTTTTCTAAAATTCTTACTAAAAAAACGTAAATTTCTCTTTCTTACTCTTCAATGACCAGTTATAATTCTGTTTTAGATTTCCCTTCTTCTCGTCGGGAAATCTCTAAAAAAGAAAAACAAAACTATTACTTTTTGAGAAATAATAAAAAAAGGAGAGAAAAAACATAAAATAAAAAATTTTAAACAAATAAATAAAATTAACTTCCGATTAATGAAATGTTATAACATAACCAAAACGGTATGTAGTTGTACTTAGGCGGTGTCCACATGTGCACAAGGGGTAGGATTGGGGGGGAGGATGAAGGGAGGGGCATGGTAGGGAGACCCAGTAGGGTCACGTGGTCGGGTTTCGTAGGACATAGGACGTAGTTTGGACCTGTCCGCTAAAACACTGCTCTTTTGTATTACCTAAACTCGGTGAACACCCTTTTTTACCAGAATCAGAAATTTTTGGTTTTCCCTGAGTCCTTTATCTCTCGAATTTTCTCTAAAAAAACACACAATCACACTTTAATGACATCGACGAGTAACACTGTAATAGAGTCATTACCTTAGTTGACGTATAAGGGTGTTTATACAATTTGAAGACAATTATGATATAAGTATCGAAGTGACTTAAAACTTGAAATTTTCAATCGTACCCACATAGTGAATTGTCAACGAAATCTTATATTAATGACCCTTTGGTCAGGTACCTCTTCTAAGTAAACATTACTTAAAATCGAACTCAATTATTTATTTTGTTGGATGGATCTTTCTATTACTAATATTCCTCTTTTTTTAGGGGAAAACGGTTTGTGAATAATTAATTATGTTCTAAAGTTCTGGGTCCAGTTTACATGAAAGAGACATTTTGTAAAAAAAATTAATTTTATGAAAATAGATAATTTTAGTAAGTAAGTCACCTATAATAGTTGTCGATACACAATGGGTAAAATAACACAACCTCTATAAACGTTCATGACAAAAATCCTTTAGATTTTCCCTCCTTTCTGTCCATATGACGTAAATGTCCACAAAAAGGAGAGAGATTTTTTTTTTCTTTATCACTTATGTCTGGAGTTACCCTCTCACACGGAAAACTCGACCACCACTACTCCACACTCTTCTTTCCTAACGTTTCTTAAAAAGTTCCTCCTCTTCCACAGACGGTGTTCAAGACTTTTTTCTTTTCCTCAATGAACCATCCGTTCCACTTTTCTTGGATACACATAAATTGTACAGCTTGATTTTTTAGAAACAATTATGAAGATTGGGTATACGGTATGGGATTTGAATTCTCGTTCCTATCCATACTATTTAATAAAGAAATAATGTGATCGTGAATCTTTTCTTGGACTCAAAGTCTACAGTAAGTTGTTTAATAGTGATTCATTCCCAAAGGGACTACCGAGTCTGCCATTCCTTAGGCGTACGTTACTCCGTCTGGACTCAAACTAGGGACCCAACTCTTATAAGGGACCTCTTCCCGTGTTGTTGGATGAGGTCATAAGAACGGACCTCTTAGGGCACCTGTCTCCTCGGACCTCCCGATGTCAGGTACCCCCAGTGTTTTTCAGTCTGTGCTGACTTGTTAATTTTTGTTCGTGTTCGTTACTTATCTGTGTGTTTTCTAGTGTATCACTGGAACTACGTTCTTGAATAAACCTGATATCCTTGTAGTTCCCGTTTCTACCTCCAGGAAATTGTTTTAGAACCTTTATCTTAAGTTCGATCTTTCACCCTCGCCGTCGTATCAAAGATTTTAACAAATTTAGGAGGTTGTTTTAGTTTGTTCTTTCATCCTCTCTGTTCGGTCTTATTTTGACTTTTGAGTACCTTTTACGTATATTATTATAATCCATCTTTTGTAAGAGTATATTGTGTTTTTCGTACTCACCTTCCTTTAGTCAGTGGTGGTTGATGTCTTAGATATACTTTAGTCACAAACATGTGCTCCTTCATCGTCCTTGACAACATTATAGTTTCTCTGGATTTTAAAAGTCCTACTAGTGGTAAGGGAGTTACAGAGTCACTCCACTGACCTTTTGACATTCCCCAATTGTAAGGTTTTCGTTCATCCTTATTTCCCGATACTACTCTAAACTTCCTCTTTTTTCATCAAAGAACGGAATTCTTAAGAGTCTTGATTGGTCCGACATTCAATTTTTTGTTCTAAAGAGGACCAAAAGTCCTCTTTCGTGGAAACTCCTTTTTTAACAATTTGTGTCCAAGGTTTACATTGTGTTACCCTGTTATCTTTGTTTCCCTTTTCTTCTAGGTCTATTTCACCCCCTCCCTTGTCCCGCTCCTTCTGGGTTCTTTGGATCTGTGTATATAAATTTTGAGAAAATTTTCTCCTTTGAGATTTTAATACTTTAATCTTTTTTCCCAGAATTCGGAAGATAGATTTTCAAGTCTTTTCATTAATACGTGTGTTTATTCTTTTCCTTGTCGTTACTTCGACTTATAGTATCTTACAAGATTATTTTTTATTTTTACATCTGATCTCTGTTGTATTTTTGTTCATGGTGTATCTAATACGTAATTTTTCATCTTCTTTTTTACTATATTGTAAATGACATATTATTTCTTTCTTTAATCTATTTTTACTTTGAAACTTCTGTTCGTTTCATATACAGGTTAAAGGTATATAATCCTTGTCGTCTCGTTTCTCCTCCCCTTCATTTATTAGTCTAGTCCCGATTTTGAAGGGTCTACAAATACTTTAGTTTTAATATCGTCCAAACTTTGGGGTATAACTTCTTCATGTTACTGTGGACCTTTTCAGATGTATTTTACAGATTGTAATTCTTTATATGATCATTTAAAACCAACAACGTCCTTTCCTTATCTTTTCTTTTTAGGAAATTCATTGAAGTTCGTTTGTCCATTTGTTTCTTCACTCAACCTTCCCATTCTTTTAAGTCTACATTATTTTAAAGAGTCATCTTCTTTAACACTTGTAAAATTACTATAAATGTTTTTTTTTTTTTCTGTTAGTGAGTTTCCAAAGTAAATGTGGATTTGACGTAAAGTTCATATTTGTGACGTTTATTTGTAGAAGTTGTACGTTTAAAAGTCCCTTATATAAAGGATCTTTAGAAGGTTTCTTACTAAACCCTCATTTTCTACTTTGTTAATAACTGTATTTCATCAATTACCATTTAGATATAAGTATACATCTTATCTTATTTAATCCTCGTTTACTCATTTCTAATCCATTACCGATGTTGATATAAATTTAAACTTCATTTTAAATTTATTTGATCATTTTTAAATTTTTTTATATATAAATGTCGTTATTTTACCCACTCAAAATACAACGGTAAAATCCTTACAAAATAAACATTACATCTCTTTTATTAAAGTAGTATAAAAATATTATAGAGGGAAACCCAGGAACTCTTACTACTAAGGAACTTCTTCTTTTCCTCATTTTCTATACTTGACTTCTCAATATATTTATGATACTTCAGATCTGAAAGTAAACTACACAAAATAGTTTTTCCTTTTATATGAATTGTTTATAAAAAAGATCGAGACAGGTGGATTTTCTCGATCCTTTTGATTATATAGACCACAGTCACTAACGGAGGTAGTCGGTCTGACTTTATGGTAAAGGATGATTTTATTTTGTACGGTAAAATCTCTGTACTGACTAAAATTCAGACCTTACCTTTTACCTGGTTTACTCGATGTTTTGGAATAAAATTTAATTCGTGTGTGTATATAAAAACGGAAAAATTTACATGTAGGGTACATAAACTTGTGTATGTACCTCAAGATATTAGTGGAGGTGTTAGTCCTATGTCTTGTGATATTAGAGTTTTAGGGAAGTCTAGAGAAATATTAGTGTAAGTGAGGTAGACATTAAGCCGTTGGTGACTGGACGAGAGTTAGTGATATAAAGCAGAAAAACTCTTACAGTATATTACCTGAATATATTCTACATTAGACAGTTCTAACCGAAAAAGTAAGTCATAACAACAAGTCGATAAGTCAGCACAGATTATGAAACACTGGGGTGCCCGACGTCGTGTGGTCCGAAGGGACAGGAAGCGATAGAGGACCCAAACGAGTCTGAGTATAGGTAAATCAGTCACTACGGTTGGTTGGTAGAGTAAGAGACAGTGGGGGAAGAGGGGGACGGGAGTCAGAAAGGGTCTTAGTCCCGAAAAAAGGTTACTCAACTGACAAACGTAGTCTACCGGTTTCATAACCTCGAAGTTGAAGTCGTAGTCAAGAAGGTTACTTAGAAGTCACAACTAGAAATCCTGACTGACCAAACTAGAGGTACGACAGGTTCCCTTAGAGTTCTCAGAAGAGGTTGAGGTGTTAAGTTTTCTTAATTAAGAAGTCGCAAGTTGGAAGAAATACCAGGTCAAGAGTATTGGTACTGACACCAAAAGTAAGACAGACAAGAGACTACCACCTCTTCCGTAACCGTTGGGTAAGGTCATGAGATTGGACCTTTTAGGGTACCTACCTCCTCGGAACGCCCGATATCGGATACCCCAGTGATCTCAGTCTGTACTGACTCGTTGATTTCTTTATTTTTGTAGTCTCATGAGTAGGAGATCAGGTTCTCGATTGTAGACAGTGTAATAAGATAGTAGTAGAAAGATAGATATAGTAACGGCTACAGTATCCAGTGGGTATGTCTTATTTTTGTGAGAAGATGTGTTTGTATTATGGTAACGGTGTTAGTCCTTTAAATTATAATACATAGGGTCCCTACCTCCTCGGACCATCCGATTTCAGGTTCCCCAGCGAATTCTCAGCCTGTGTTGACTTGTTGAAGTGAAAGTGAAAAGTGAAAGGACATGACCTCTTCCTTTACCGTTGGGTGAGGTCAAAAAAAACGGACCTTTTAGGGTCCCTACCTCCTTGGAGCACCCGACGGCAGATACCCCAACGTGTCTCAATGTGTACTGACTTCGCTGAATCGTCGTCGTCGTCGGGAACTTACCTACCCCTATTCTCCGAACACGTTCGAAGGATTACCTTCCTTAAAAGACACCCCTTTTGATTCGGAGCAAGACTTCCCGTCCCGATACGAGTCATCTAGAAATTACGTTAAAAGATAACCACCCACTTGGACACGAGGGAGGGACACCAATCCGGAGTCCGTCGGGTCAGGATCTCAAACGTCAGAAACCTTCCGGTACTCACTCACTTCAGGGACCCCAGAAGGACTGGGTCCCTAACTTGGACCCACAGGACGTAACATCTGTCTGCGAAATGGTAGACTCGGTGGTCCCTTCTGGAAACCTTCCGATGTCCGAGATAGTATTACAATTACCGACGACGACGACGACGATTCAGTGAAGTCAGCACAGGCTGAGACACGCTGGGGTATCTGCCGTCGGGTGGTCCGAGGGGGTAGGGACCCTAAGAGGTCCGTTCTTGTGACCTCACCCAACGGTAAAGGAAGAGGTTACGTACTTTTACTTTTCACTTTCCCTTCAGCGAGTCAACACAGACTGAGAAGCGCTGGGGTACCTGGTGTCGGATGGTCCGAGGAGACAATTACCGTTGGAGGAGGTTTTCCTGAATCCGGTCGTCCGGTACTGAGGGTCCTGACGACGAGGGCCGCGGGGACTAGGGTGTCGTCCGGTAACAACTGGGTACAGAGACGGTCTCTGAGGGTGAGTGTTCGTTCAGACCGAGTCAGAGAACACCCCAGTGCCGAGGAAAGAGGACCAGGGATATCAGTTTCGATACCAAAAAGGTCATTAGTACATGTCTACACTCTCAACCCGACATTACAAAAGTTTAACATCACGACCTCTTCTGAGATCTCTCAGGGAACCTGGGTTCCTCTAGTTTGGTCAGTTAGGATTTTTTTAGTTGGGACTTATAAGTAACCTTCCTGACTACGAGTTCGACTTCAAGGTTATAAAACCGGTGGACTACGCTTCTTGACTGATTAATCTTTTCTGGGACTACGAGTCTTTCTAACTTCCGTCCTCTTCCCCCACTGTCTCTTACTCTACCAAACTACCGTAGTGGTTGAGTTACCTGTACTCAAACCCGTTTTGGCCCTCTATCACTTCCTGTCTCTTTGGACCATATGACGACAAGTACCCCAGTGTTTCTCAACCTATGTCAACTCACCGACTTGTCTTTGTCGAGTGTAGACATGTACGACGACGATTCAGTGAAACCAGTACAGGCTGAGACACGCTGAGGTATCTGTCGTCGAGTGGTCCGAGGAGACAGGGACCCTAAGAGGTCCCTTCTTATGGCCTCACTCAACGGAAATGGAAGAGGTGTAGACAAGTACTGATTACCTCTTTAGTATCAAAACTAATCTGTCTAAAAACACCCTTTTCACTGTAGAGGCGAAAAATTATGTGACAGATCCAAACAGGATCGAAAAGAAGGTCCTCGTTCGCAGAAAATTAAACTACCGACGTCAGTGACGGACGTGAAATAAAAGGACCTCGGGTTCTTTTACATATAATATATATATATTTTTATATATATATTTTATTCTTATCTTATTATATAATATTTTATATATTATACTATGTAATATTATCACTATTATAATTATTGTTAATTAATAGTTTTTGATTATTAGTAATAAAGTTAATAAAATAAATTATTATAAAATTTTATTAAATTTTATTAATAAAATTTATGAATTATGTAAATGTTTAAAACAATAATTTTAATTGGTATAATTAGTGTAATTGTTAATATAATTATCTATGTTAATTATTATGATTATAATTAAAACTAATTATTATTAAATTAATATTTGNNNTATAATATAAGTATTTAATATAAATATTATAATAATTATATAATATTTGTATATAAATGTAAAATAAAGTCTAAAATATATAAATATTTAATATAACCATCAATATTTATTTAATATTTATAAAGAATAATATATTTATTTTTAAATAAATGTATATAATATATTTAATATATATGTAAATATTTTTGAATATACATATATATTCTATATATACATATCAAAACACATATACATATGTATATATCACATATATGATATATCTCATATATACTTTTATATAACCTAAAAGAATAAGATTTATAATCTAAATAATTATGATTTTATATATATGATTTATGTTATATATTACGATATATAATATATGATTATAATCGTAATATAATATCGTTATATATATGACGATATGATTATATGATTACAATACACATGATTATATATGTGATTAAGATTTTATATATATTATATGATATAATTATAGATAATCATATAATATGACACGATATAAATATATTAAAGTATATTATATCTTTATATATTTAATTATATATTTAATTCATTATTTATAATTATATTTAATTATATAATTATTTATTATTTTCAATTATATATTATAAGATTTAAATATACATAATAGATATTATATGTTATAAATAATATTTTATATTATAGTATACAATATATAGAAAATATATGATATATATATATTGAAGTCTTCAACTACTACCTGTATCTGCGCACCGCACGACGACAAGTACCCCAGTGGTTATAAGCCTGTACTGACTCGCTGACTTCACTGACTTGACTGACTTACATGAAGTGAGACATATTGTCTAAGATCCAGGTAGGATAATTGTATTGACGGTTCTCGTCTCAGCAACGGTCGGAACAAATGACGTAGAGGTCATAGAACCTGTGACAAACCGTAAAAAAATCATTATCACTCACACACAACCAATTCACTTATTTAAATATTTACGTATTTACTGATTTTACTCTCACAATGGGCATACAATTTTTTCTTTTTCATACTAGAAGTCTGGGACTTCTGAAGGGACCACCGAGTCTGCCCTTCACCGACGGATTTTAAGTCCTCTGGACCCAAGCTAGGAACCCAGACCTTCTAGGGGACCTCTTCCTTTACCGTTGGGTGAGGTCATAAGAACAGACCTTTTAGGGTACCTACCTTCTAGGACAATCCGATGTCAGGTACCTCAGCGTTTCTCAACCTGTGCTGACTCACTGAAGTGAAGTCTGGGATGCGGTCCAGTTCCGTAAATTTTTTTACAGACAAAAGGGGGGATGAAATAACAATTGACACGGAACTTAGTAAATATATCGACGTATATAAGTAGAGAGGGGAGAGAGAG
This sequence comes from Capra ibex, assembly GCA_006410555.1. Lineage (NCBI taxonomy): Eukaryota > Metazoa > Chordata > Mammalia > Artiodactyla > Bovidae > Capra > Capra ibex. The sequence continues at coordinate 3,557,904 of SJYO01041852.1, read as the reverse complement.
AGAGAGACGAAGTCAGACAGGATCCCCGATATATCGTAGGAAACTGATCTGTTTTGATATAACTACAAAAAATTAAACTTAAAAAATACGGGTCGTATACCCTAGAATCAACGGGGTACCCCTACCTTAGTCCCGGGGAACATCACCCTTGTACCTCAGAATTGGTGACTGGACGATTTCTTCAGTGGTTTTGATATGTCTAACTAGGTACATTATTACAAGTAGTTGTATAGTCTTATTTTTTTATTCAGTGTGATAAAGTATCAATATAAAATCGAAATATCACACATCAGTCCTTGGGAACCGTCGACCATTTAAATCTTAGGAACGTCGTATCGTATTCTCACCCTTAAAACCTTCGAGTTGTAAATTGCAGAAGTTGAACTCAAGTGGTTCCTAAGTGTGGGAGTCACTTGAGATGTTTCGGGACGCGATCTGTGTGACAGAGGAATTGCTCAGTCATCCAAAAGTTAACTCGTCGATAAAAATAAATAAATAAATATAAAAAATTTCGGTGATGAAACAAACAAACAAAAGTAATAAAATAAAATAAAAAATGAAATGTTATAACATAACCAAAACGGCATGTAGTTGTACTTAGGCGGTGCCCACATGTGCACAAGGGTTAGGACTTGGGGGAAGGGTGGAGGGAGGGGTATGGTAGGGAGACGCAGTAGGGTCACGTGGTCGGGGTCCACAGGACATAGGACGTAGCTTGGGTCTAACCACTAAGAAAAGAGTATACTATAATATGTACAAAGTTACGGTAAGAGGGTTTAGTAGGGTGGGAGAGGGAGAGGGTGTCTCAGGTTTTCTGACAAGATATGTAGACACAGAGAAAACGACAGAACGTATGTCCCAATAGCAATGGTAGAAAGATTTCGGAGATAAAAATTATGACTAAAGAGTAATTTGTCTTCTTTACATGTATTACGTCTCCATCAATAAGAGAAAGATCATAGAATTATAGAATTATTAACTGGGATTGTTTCGGGTCCTCTCCTTTCTCGTTTGACACCATACTTCATGGACGGTCGATTTTCTTTGTATCACCTAGTTGGAGTCTAATATCCTCTTGTATTTTCCTTTTATTCAGGTATATTTTGGTCGTAGTTCGACCCGGACTTACGTGTAATCAAGTGACTTCAGTGTGTTGATACTCTATTGCACCATTATTACCATATGAGAAAATATGTACCTCCTTGTATTCACAAATTACTTTTCATTGAACGTGTTCTTGTAGTATTTTAAAAAAATTGTACGTCTGTAGTTCGGGTTTGAAAGTCTGCGATTACAAGAAAGAGCTTCCTATTTTATCTTATCAATAAGAATGGAATGTATAAATGAAGACTTATTTGTAAAACGTCACAAGTTTAAGTCTCGTAAAACCTTTATTCTATACACATATATATATATATACATATTGTAAGATATGGTAACGGTAATAATTAGACTTTAATTTTTTTTTGGGACGATGAATGATAAAAAAGGTATTTTTATTTTTGTGAAAAGTTAGTTACAAAAGTATAAGGACGAATGAGACTGTTATAAAACAGATATGAGTAAGGGGAGGGTGGACGACGGGAGTTTATGGAGTACTTATTTATAACTTTCGGATGTCTTTCAGTTAATACGATATTGTCGATTTTCCGTTAAAGGAGGTAAATCGACAAAGTAACGTTTTTATCACTACTTGTACTTTTTAAATTATAATAGTCCTTTACGACACATATAATAAATCTACAATAGTACTTACATAAATATATAAGAATAGAACGATCTTTTTGTAAAATTTGTGTATTTGGAAAACACAACAAACTATTCTGACTAGAATCAAACTGTTTATAAATACGAGTTTATAACTTACACTTTTTAATATAAAGTCTAAAATAAGTCTAATTTGATACACCAAAATTGACTTATTTTCTTTAATAAATACGGTGATGTATTTACTACTAATGAAGACCCACCATCCTAAGAAATCTAAAGGATATAAAAGATTTTACTGTTATATAGTAAAGAAATAAGTGATTAAATTGTAATGATATTTATGAACTGCCACCATGATAAATTGAATAAATCGGAATAATGTCGACAGATTTACAATAATAAAATAATTCAATTATATTTGGAATTTTCAAGCAAAACTGTCTTTTAATCGATAATTGATTTATGGGTAAAACATATCGTATAAAACTTTTTAAAAATTAAAAATTCCATCTTCATCTATTTGGAAGATCAATTCTACTTAATATATAGATTTAAATTTGTATTATTTGTTTATTTATTTACATATAAATGTTCAATGTTTAATGTATATGTATCCTCTTCCGTTACCGTGAGGTAAGGTCATGAGAACGGACCTTTTGGGGTACTTACCTCCTCGGACCATCCGGTGTCAGGTACCCCAACACTTCTCAGCCTGTGCTGACTCGCTGAAGTGAAAGTGAAAAGTAAAAGTACGTAACCTCTTCCTTTACCGTTGGGTGTGGTCACAAGAACGGACCTCTTAGGGTCCCTGCCCCCTCGGACCACCCGACGGCAGATACCCCTCTCAGCCTGTGCTGACTTCGCTGAATCGTCGTCGTCGTCGTCGTCACTAAGGTACGCAATTATTACGTGTATATATTGTGTATATCAAGTCAAGTCAAGTCAGCGAGTCAGCACAGGCTGAGACACGCTGGGGTACTTAACGTCGTGTGGTCCGGAGGGACAGGTAGTGGTTGAGGGTCTCTAGTGGGCTTGAGTGCAGGTAGCACATCCACTACGGTAGGTCGGTAGAGTAGGAGACAGCGGGGGAAGAGGAGGACGGGGGTTAGGGAGAGTCGTAGTCTCAGAAAAGGTTACTCAGTTGAGAAGCGTACTCCACCGGTTTCATGACCTCAAAGTCGAAATCGTAGTCAGGAAGGTTTCTTGTGGATCCTGACTAGAGGAAATCTTACCTGACCAACCTAGAGGAACGTCAGGTTCCCTGAGAGTTCACAGAAGAGGTTGTGGTGTCAAGTTTTCATAGTCAAGAAGCCCCGAGTCGAAAGAAGTGTCAGGTTGAGAACGGCCCTCGGTCACACTCCTTAGGGCGGGCACTGTTCCAGTACTCCTTCCTTCGACTGTATGCGTTCCGCACGAGTCTGAAGTCCCTGGGGAGACCTTTAAGGATTCGTACATGGGGTTGTTTTTAGACGGACGAAAACACGAGACGAAAAGGTGAGAAGACTGTAAAAGACCTTTTTCAGTTAAGTCCTGAAATCAAAAGACGTAAACTTTCTCACAAAGTTAGGTTTTTGGGGAGGCTACCGAAAGATCGGACGGACGTCCTGAGACGCGCACACTAACAAACTCCGGAGGACTGGCGTCCTCCGTGTCCTTCGAATTTTGTAGGATCCTTACATCCCCGAAGGCTTCTCAGTTTTAGAAATCTTATCCTGACTAATTTTCAAAGTAAACAACTCAGTNTAGATTAGAATGTAATTATTTGTTTGCTCAGAAAGGTGCGGTTGCGGCAGGTGGGAAGCTTAAGGGACCTAGGTGGCCCCGACCTGGGGCCGTTTGAGACTGTAGGTATGTACCGGTGACCTTTTTGGTCTCGTAACTGATCTCCCTGGAAACAACCGTTTCCTTACAGAGACGAAAACTTATACGATAGATCCAACCAGTATTGAAAGGAAGGTTCCTCATTCGCAGAAAATTAAAGTACCGACGTCAGTGGTAGACGTCACTAAAACCTCGGGGGTTTTCTATTTCAGACTGTGTCAAAGATGACAAACGGGTAGATAAAGGGTACTTCACTACCCTGGTCTACGGTACTAGAAGTAAAAAACTTACAACTCGAAATTCGGTTGAAAAAGTGAGAGGAGAAAGTGAAAGTAGTTCTCCGAAAACTCAAGGAGAAGTGAAAGACGGTATTCCCACCACAGTAGACGAATAGACTCCAATAACTATAAAGAGGACCGTTAGAACTAAGGTCGAACACGAAGAAGGTCGGGTCGCAAAGAGTACTAAATAAGACGTCTATTCAATTTATTCGTCCCACTGTTATATGTTGGAACTACATGAGCATCATTATGTATTAATAACATAATATAAATACTATGTATAGAAATATAATATTTAATATACGTAATAACAAAGTACATTTGTTACGTAAGAGTGTTTTTAAAATATAAACAGAATGTAAAAACTCTATAAATGTGTGGGATTATCAAATAAGTTCGAGACAGGAAGAGTACGTATTTAATACCACTTCGTCAAAATAAAACACCAATAATGTGTCTTCTAAGGATTCTTTTTTAAATTCATGTATAATTATAGTATATATAATTAAAATTTAATTTTATAACTTTAATAAATATTTTACATATCCCATTATTTCGTTCCCTTGATTTATAAACAGTATATATAATTATTTAATAATACGTTTTTAAATGTTGACTAATATAGTTCTTTAAAATAAAAAAAATTGTATTGATGTTGATACTTTTCTTCCCTATTCTTTATGGTCATAGGTCTTTCTCACTATTCGTAGTTTCTATCAAAGTAATCAACGGTCCGTAGACTTCTATTTTAGATCTCTAATAGTGTAAGATAGCTTTTACAGATATGACACCTCTTGACATACAAGTCCTTTTTAATTCTAGAAGTTAAGATCTGTCCTACGATGACAGAGAAGAGATAGTGATCGTTTGACTGAAGTCACCGTCATATTATTTCTCTTTTCCATTCCTGTATCTCCAAGTGGTTTTTCCTTCTTTCAAGGATAAGAGGTATGAGAACGACTCAGACACATTGTAATTCAAAATAGAAACGTAAAGACTGTTCAAATTTTTAATTGTATAATAGTTTCTAAGATAAATATAAGGGGGAAATTTAGAACTCAAATTAGTAAAAACGTTTTAAGTTTTACTAGTAATATAGGAAAAGATAAGAGAGAGACAAGAACACAAAACGGGTAAAAAGTAACCTTCAAAAGAGAATAAATTTAATTGTAAAGTTAAGTCAAGTCAGTGAGTCAGCACAGGCTGAGAAACGTTGGGGTACTTAGTGTCGTGCGGTCCGGAGGGACAGGTAGTGGTTGAGGCCCTCAAGTGAGTCTGAGTACAGGTAGCTCAGTCACTACGGTAGGTCGGTAGAGTAGGAGACAGTAGGGGAAGAGGAAGACGGAGGTTAGGGAGGGTCGTAGTCTCAGAAAAGGTTACTCAGTTGAGAAGCGTAGTCCACCGCTTACATGACCTCAAAGTCGAAATCGTAGTAAGAAAGGTTTCTTGTGGGCCCTCACTAGAGGAAATCTTACCTGACCAACCTAGAGGAACATCAGGTTCCCTGAGTGTTCCCAGAAGTTGTGGTGTCAAGTTTTTGTAGTCAAGAAACAGTGAGTCGGAAGAAGTGTCAGGTTGAGAGTGTAGGTATGTACTGGTGACCTTTTTGGTATCGGAACTGATCTAGCTGGAAATCCGTACATATTATAAAATCTGTATAAAGAGGTAAAGACATTTACGTAAAGTTATTTAAAAGGGAAAACGGGAATCGAGTAACTGAAATATATGTATCAAATACGACCTTATAAAAAGGTACATTGACTTATGAATTAGATAAGTCACAAAATGAATAAAACTTTAATTCATCTCCACTTCAAGTGCATTATATTTTATCTGATAAAATTTTAACTACAATCACTGTAAATCATGTACTTGTGACAATGTGTTTGAGGTCAAGGTAGATCAATGTTTTATAAAAGTAGTAGGGTTTTCCTTTAAAGAATGGACAATTCATCAATAAGAGACCAGGGATGAAGGGAACGGGGAACATTAAACGTTTGACGTAAGACAGAAACACCTAAACGGAGAAGGCACATAAGGACTCTTTTATTCGGTATGTAAGAGACAGTGAAGTATCCACCGAAGAAAGTGAATTACGAAAGATCCAAGTAGTCACAACAACGGAAATTGTCAAGAAAAAAAAAAAAAAAAATTATGGACTCACTATGAGGTAACATACATTTATATGGTGTCGAACATCATATAAGTGGAACATTGGTAGTATTTATTAAGATGTTATTTGTATGTACGTGTCCATGAACAAACTTGTGACCAAAACTTAAGAAGACTTATATGTACAACCACACCTTAACCATCTAGAATACCATTAAAATACAAATTGAAAACTCCCGGGTAGTTTGATGAGAGGTATCATGACTCGGTACAAAGTGAGGGTGGTGAGGGTATATTCCCACGATTAAAGTGACATAGAAGAAGTTGTAAAAAAAAATAATAACACCGAAAAATAATAAGTCATCGATTTAGCACAGGTTAAGAAACTCTAGGGTACTTGACGTCGTGTGCTCCGAAGTGACGGGAAGTGATAAAGGGACTCAAACGAGTTTAAGTAGAGGTGACTCAGTCACTACGGTAACTTGTTAGGGTAAGAGACAACGGGGGCAGAGAAGAACGGGAGTTAGAAAGGGTCCTAACCCTAGAAAGGGTTACTTATTCGACAAACACAGTCCACCGGTTTCATAACCGCGAAGTCGAAGTCGTAGTCAGGAAGGTTACTCATAAGTCTCAACTAGAGGAACGGTAGGTTCCCTGAGAATTCTCAGAAGAGGTCATGGTGTCAAGTTTTCGTAGTCAAGAAGTCACGAGTCGGAATGTGTACCAGGTTGAGAGTGTAGGTATGTACTGATGACCTTTTGGGTATCGAAATTGTTAAACCTGGAAACAACCGTTTCTCTACGGAGACGAAACAGTATCGAAAATAAGGTACCTCGTTCACAGAAAATTGAAGTACCGACATCAGAGACAGGTGTCCCTAAAACCTCGGGTTCCTGTACTTTAGACAATGTCAAAGGTGAAAAAGGGGTAACAAAACGATACTTCACTACCTTGATCTGGGGTACTAGAAACAAACAACTTACAACTCAAAATTCAGTCGAAAAAGTGAGAAGAGAAAGTGGAAGTAGTTTTCCGAGAAATAAAGGAGAAGTGAAAGACGGAAATTACACCATAGTAGACGTATAGACTCCAACAAGATAAAGATAAACTTTAGAACTAAGATCGAACACGAAGTAGGTCAGGTCGTAAAACGTACTATATGAGACGTATATTCAATTTATTCGTCCCACTTTTATATGTCGGAACTGTATGGAGAAAGGGTTAAACCTTGGTCAAGTAGTAAGGTACAGACCGAGATTGACAACGAAGAACTGGACGTATGTTAAAAAAATACTACGTCTATTCCACCAGTCCATAAGAATAGAGAAATTCTTAAAAGGTCAAACAACAGTAGGTGTGTCAGTTTCGGAAATCACATCACTTACCTCGTCTTCATCTAAAAACAAAAAATTAAGGTAACGAAAAAGATATTAGATCGTCTACAACCGCAAAAGCAGAGACCAAGGATACGGAAAGGATTTAGGTCGAACATGTAGACCTTCAAAAACCAAGTGTATGACAACTCCGGATCGAACTTCCTAAACTCGCAATGGAACGATTGTATGCTTTACTCGTGTTAACACACCATCAAACTCGTAAGAAACCGTAACGGGAAGAAACCTTGACCTTATTTTTGACTACGAAAGGTCAGGACACCGGTAATGACTCAAAAGGTGTAAACGACCGTATAACTCACGTCGTGAAATCGTCGTAGTAGAAAATCCTAAACTTTGTCGAGTTGACCTTAAGACAGTGGAGGTGATCGAAACAAACATCATTACGAAGGATTCCGAGTGAATGGAAGTGTAAGGTTCTACAGATCGAAATACACTCACTGGTGTGGTAGTACCAATAGACCCAGTAATTCTGGAAAGAATGTATCAAGAAGACACATAAGAACGGTAGAGTAGAATTAGAGGATACGAAGACAATCCAGGAACGACAAAAAGAAGAAATAACATGGGTAGAAACGGATTTTACAAAAGAACCATAGAGATTAAAAGAACTTCTCTAGAGATCAGAAAGGGTAAGATAACAAAAGAGATAAAAAAAACATAACAAGTGAATTCTAAAAGAATAGAGAGGAACGATAGGAGACCCGAGACGCAAGTCCACCCATATCAAAAGGGACACAACAACGATAATAATAACTATAGAATCGCGGAGTTGAGAGAAAGAGAGGGGAAGAGAGAATAAGAGAGAGGTATTTAACCGAAAGAAAGGAATCCTTTATGACTGATTATGTGAACAATTAATCTCTGTTTAATTTACTGGGAATATGTGAGTTATATATTACTCCCTCTGTTTGACACATTAACGAAATCTATCAGGACAGGGTCTCCTTCTTTTCATCAGGAGTAGGTCTTTATGGTTCCTAGCCCACGTACACGTCAGTCAGTACGGCCTGAGAAACCCTAGGGTACCTGACATCGGGTGGTCCGAGGAGACACAGACCTTAAAAGATCCGTTCTTACGATCTCAGCCAACAGTAAAGGAAGAGGTCCCCTAGAAGGGCTGGGTCCTTAACTTGGGTGGAGAGCACAGAGGACGTAACCGTCCTTCTAGGAAATAGTCGATTCGGTGACATGTATCGTTAAGACTTTAAGTCTACTCTTATATTACACGAAACGACACATCACGAATTAGTGAGTCAGTACAGGTTGAGAAACACTGGGATACTTCGGGCGGTTCAAAGAGACAGGTATCCCTAAGAGACCCATCCTTATGACCTCACCCAACGGTACGGGAGGAGGACCCCTAGAAGGGTTGGGTCCCTGACTTGGGTCCGGGGGGTATGACGTCCTCCTAAGAAATGGTAGACTCGGTGGTCACTTCGGGTTCTCATGACTTCAGTCATCAGATAGGGAAGAGGTACCCTAGAAGGGTTTGGTCCTTAGTTTGGTCCCGGAGGACTAAAGGAATCCCATATACGGATCTTTACCTTAACGACCCAGTATACCACCATTTTAAAGTGGAGGGTGGACTCGATGGTCCCTTTGGGCTCGTTATTAATTAATGGTGAGTAATTAATCGAGTGTTAAGAGGATGGACCCTTACTGAGGGATGGTAAGAATAAACTACAACGGTAGATTTAATAAGGAGAAGTCTTTTCTTTTTATTAATCGAACACAAACACTAGTCATGTAAAGAGTGGTAAGAATGATGGATTCCAGTTTCTAAGTTTAGAAGGAAAAGTATAACATGAGATAGAAGAAAGTCAAAATGGACTATGTTAAAGAATTTGAATTTTAAAAAGTTCAAAGAAAGAAATAAAAAATTTAATAAAAAATTAACTTCCTATTAACGAAATGTCTTAACACAACCAAACATGGTTTGTAGTTGTACATAGTCGGTATCCATATGTATATAAGGGAGGAAGAACTTGGAGGAAGGGTAGAAGGAAGGGTAAGGTGGGGAGATCCAAAAATGTCTCGGGGTCAAACTCAAGAGACAGTCTGTCGTTTACGGAAAACCGATAGATAAAATGTATGCCATTACATTTAAAGGTATAATGAGAGAGGTATGCAGGGTCGGAGAGTAACAAGGGTAGGGGACCCAGTAGTTCATGCAAGAAATATAGACACAAGGGTCACGACGGGACGTTTATTAAAATAGTCATAGTGGAAAGATCTAAGGTATATATATGTAACCATATTCTATGAGCAAAAAGAGAAAGACCGAATGAAACGAGACATATTATCCGGGATCCAAGTCGTCGAGCAATCTTGACTGAGTTTACACAAGGAAGAACACCGACTCATTATGAAGCAACATATATACATTGTGTCAAAGAAATAGGTAAGTAGACAACTACCTGTAGATCCAACGAAGGTAAAAGCTCGATAACGTTTATCACGACGTTACTTGTAACCCCATGTACACAGAAAAAGTTAAAACTAAAGGAATCCCATATACGGATCTTTACCTTAACGACCCAGTATATTACCATTTTAAAAAGTTTAAAAAACTCAGTTAAATATTAAATGAGGTCATCTATTCTTTGTTAGGGTGTTTGAACGAGATTTCTTCGATAACTTATGAACCTAAGGGACATTTAGAAAATATTCTGTTCTGAGAATTCTACATTCCTTCGAGACAATAAATTTTTTCTATACACTCTTTACTGGATTTGTATGAATCTCCCCGAGGTCAAAAACTTATCTAGAGACTCCAACTGATACAAAAAGTCTTCAGAACTGTTTCACAAAATGAAAGTTTCGGGATTAAGGTAAATGTCTTGATAAATAAACAAACGACCGTATAAGTTGATGACACAGTTGGGTAAAGAATTAAAATCTTTGTAAACGATAGACCTTTCGACCCAGATTTTTTATAAAATAAAAATTTGACTCTTTTGGATACTCTGAAATATAATATAACAAGAATATAGTCGATCAAAGATGAGAGAGTGTAAAATGATATCTCTCGTTCCTCTGACATCCAACATAGAAGTTGAGATAAGGATCTCTAGAGAAATGAATCAAGTTGTCAAAGAATCCACTTAAAAGAGAAAGGTGAAATAAAATCCGGTATTACAGGGGTCTAAAGAAAATGAGATAATTGTTCTGACAGATCTAAGGTTAGTGAAGTACCCTTTATCTACCCCTTTATCACCTTTGTCACAGTCTGAAATAATAAAACCCGAGGTTTTAGTGACGTCTACCACTGACGTCGGTACTTTAATTTTCTACGAATGAGGAACCTTCCTTTCAATACTGGTTGGATCTGTCGTATAAGTTTTCGTCTCTGTAAGGAAACGGTTGTTTCCAGACACATTAGTTCCGATATCAAAAAGGTCATCAGTACATACCTACACTCTCAATCTGGCACTTCTTTCGACTCGTGGCTTCTTAACTACGAAAACTTCACACCACAACCTCTTCTGAGAACTCTCAGGGAACCTGACGTTCCTCTAGGTTGGTCACGTAGGATTTCCTCTAGTCAGGACCCACAAGAAACCTTCCTGACTACGATTTCGACTTTGAGGTTATGAAACCGGTGGAGTACGATTCACAACTGAGTAACCTTTTCTGAGACTACGACCCTCCCTAACCCCCGTCCTCCTTTTCCCCTGCTGTCTCCCACTCTACCGACCTAACGTAGTGGCTGAGCTACCTGCACTCAAGCCCACTTGAGGTCCTTAACCACTACCTGTCCCTCCGGATCACACGACGTTAAGTACCCCAATGTTTCTCAGCCTGTGCTGACTCACTGACTTGACTTGACTTGATCGAAGGTTACTGTAAATAAATAGGAAGTAATTCGTGAGTAGTTATACGGAGACTCTCGTTAATCCGGAAATGATCGTCAGAGAAGAATCAGACAGTGATTACGAGAAGAGTTCCGAGAAGGTCGAAGGCGTACGTTGGACCAAGGTGTACGAGGTTTTGGTGACAGAGTCTAAATCTACGACGAAACCCTGGTTGGAGGTTAGGTTGTACTCAACAACATTGTTCTACCATCTGAAACCATTTGATACAAAGGGTTGTTTCTCGTGTCAAGGTTAGAGTATACAACAAAGTCTTTGAACGATAAGAACGTCCTATATAAAAGAGAAGAGAATTTTGACCTACCCAGAAACATTTACGGAGTACGTTTATCTTATATCGTCTTTATTGTATGACATTGAATATTCAGATACAATCTTGTCTTTTATGTTAAAAATGGTTAGATACAGGGAACCTTGGATACGTGATATAACAACCTTTCGAGACTGGGTGACTCTCCGGTGTTTGTGACATACTATTGACTTTCGGTTCGATTCCCAGGTCGAACGGTTGGTAGTTCTTCAATAGTTGGTACCCTCACACTTGCTTTACGGAGTCTACTCAAGTCTGGGATACACATCACAGTCGAGTTCGGGAGTCGACAATTAATTTACGGGTTTGTAGTGACCTGTTTTTGTTTATCTGGAAGGAAACAGGAAAGCTTTAGAATTATGAGGTATCTTACACACTCATATATTTTATCGACAAAATGTCATGATTTTAAACCCCATTAAAAAACATGACGTTATTTATTAGTCTTGTCATTCTTAACAGTTCTCGTCTACTTTTTATTCCTTCATTCGTCAACATTCTCTTTAGTTTACCGATTGTTGTTACCTTTAGTCAATATTACCGTCTTTTGTTGTGTTGTAACATTTCGGTAATAGTAGGTCAATTTTTATTTATTTATTTTTCAGTTAACCGAGACATTCTTTTTCAAATGTAGAGGGATTGTCCGTAATTTCGTCGTTACTAAAGATGGATATACTCGGTCAAATTAAACAATAAAAACCGAATACGTCTATGGATCTAAGGATTATTTTAAGAACAAAAAGGAAGTCAAAAAGTCTCAACCACACAGAACGAACGTCAGTTTCTTATGTTTGACTAGTGTTTTGTTCAAGTTCCTCACCTTCGTTCGTTATCTAGGAGACTTTTTTTATATCATAAACCTTTATAAACGAGTGTGATCAACCCCTTTATCGTTACTCTAACGAAAAATTTCTGGTTCTACTTTATCATTGAGGGGTACTGTGTGTCAACGTTTCATCACTTAATTAGATAGTCACCACCGGGGGTGTAGAAACAATATTCCTTAAGGTAGACAATGACGTTTTATTAAGTCGATAGTAACCAGGTTGGTGTGTCAGTAAAAACGTATACTAATTACGTGATCAACAAAATTTATCACTTCATATTTTACTGTTTTTAACGTACCTTAATATCCAGATTTTTATTCAAATTAAAACCAGAGAGTGTTCCGATTTTAAGGAACTCTTAACTCTATTAAAAAGTTTATAAACGTATCCAAGAGTAAGAACTATTTATTTTATTGTTTAATTACTAACTTTGTTATTGTAATTTACTACATGTCGTGAAAGAGACTTAACCAACCTTAATTGTACCCCGTAAATCTAAAGACTTTCAGTACTAACATCCCTAAAGATTAACGAAGAGGGTGTGACTGTGTGTGTGTGTGTGTGTGTGTGTGTGTGTGTGTGTGTGTTATTCTAGGATTTCTGTGATTTGTTCTGTGTACTCTCATCTTTATAAAGACCAATAAAAGTTCACAAATCGTAAAAAACAAACAAACAAACAAAATTACTGTCCTACTCTTATATTATTATAACGTTTATAAGTATCAACATTTTAAGAATTTCAATTATTATAACGTTAAAAAGTGGTAAAAAATTGAGTCTCACTTTCATGATCGAGAAATATATATCTGATGTTCGTTCTTCTCGTTTTATATAAGAACAAGAAGACATTGTGTATAAAGATTAATAAGTTTTAAATTCGTTAAACTGTGATGGGTGGATATACGACGGACTTTAATATTGTAATAAATACGGACCTAACCAACTTTATCAATTTGGTTAGAGAATTTGATTTTTGTAAAAACATATATTCGACAACCACAACGTAGACTGTAGACCCGGTTAACAGTCGAGACCATCAATACAGGGAAATCACAAGGTACGGCCTCTTCCGTTACCGTGGGGTGAGGTCATGAGAACGGACCTTTTAGGGTACCTGCCTCCCCGGACCACCCGATGTCAGGTGCCCAAGCGATCCTCAACTTGTGTTGACTCGTTGAAGTGAAAGTGAAAAGTGAAAGTACGTAACCTCTTCCTTTACCGTTGGGTGAGGTCACAAGAACGGACCTCTTAGGGTCCCTACCCCCTCGGATCACCCGACGACAGATACCCCAGAGTGTCTCAGTCTGTGTTGACTTCGCTGAATCGTCGTCGTCGTCGTCATCACAAGGTACGTAGATAAAAGATAGAACAAATCTAGAACATTAAATTCACAGAAATTTATCCTATGTCCAGAAGACGTATTATATTTTAGAACTTACTTAAGTTTTCTCTCTACACTATAGTATCTTTGTAACAGACGTTTTACATTAATGTAAAAAATTTTCAAAAGTAGGAACGTACGTACTGTCGTTACATCCATAAGATAAGTATCGGTGATCCTATCATCACTTTTGAAGAACCACATAACCGGTTTTCCAAGTAAATCCAAAAAGGTATTGTGACATACCTTTTTGGGTCTACCTAGAAAACCGGTTGAGTTATAATTACAGACACCGTGTATTTTTCGGTTAAATTTTACGATAATTTACATCAATGTCATAAATTCACTAGGAAAACATCTGACTATTTTCTAATGACTAACACCTCTCTTTCGTTAATTGAATCTAAATCCTTAACCTGGTAACCATTCCAAAGAAATAATAGATTTATTGAGGTTCGAGAGTAGGTAAAGCAAGGGTCCGTGTATTTTTTATCATTGTACAGTGTCTGGAAGACTAAGTAAGGACTCACGGACTTTTAGATTTGACACTTATAGACAGTTGTGTCGCCAGTCCGAAACTGTAGTATACAAATTTTGTTGCACACAAGTAACATCTTTTTATATCAGAGTCATAAAGAAGGAAGAAAATGACCTTTGTAATAAAGTTAGAGAGATGGTAAATAGGAGTTAGATATATACCGACTTTCTACCTCTTCGAGATTTGTCAGTCGTTTTTGTTCTGGTCCTCGACTGACACCGAGTCTAGTACTTGAGGTTTAAGTCTGAATTTAACTTCTTTCACCCCTTTTGGTGATCTGGTAAGTTCATACTAGGTTTAGTTTAGGGAATGTTAATATGTCACTTTCACTCTTTATCTAAATTCCCTGATCTAGACTATTTGTCTCACGGCCTGTCTCCAAACACCGTGACATGTTCTCTGTCCCTAGTTCTGGTAGGGGTACCTTTTCTTTACTTTTTTTTTTTGTTGTTTTTTTGGTTTACCGACAGACTCCTCCGGAATGTTTATCGACACTTTTCTTCTCTTCACTTTTCTTTTCCTCTTTTTCTTTCTATATGGGTAAATTTGTGTCTCAAGGTTTCTTATCGTTCTTCTCTATTCTTTCGGAAGGGGTCACTAGTCACGTTTCTTTATCTCCTTTTCTTTTCTTACCCTTTCTGATCTCTAGAGAAGTTCTTTTAATCTCTATGTTTCCCTTATAAAGTACGTTAATACCCGAGTTATTTCCTATCTTTACCATACCGGGATTCTCTTCGTCTTCTATAATTTTTCTCCACCGTTCTTATTTGTTTTCTTGACATGTTTTTACTAGAAGTGCTGGGTCTATTAGTACTACCACACTAATGAGTGGATCTCGGTCTGTAGGACCTTACACTTCAATTCACCCGAAATCCTTCGTAGTGATACTTGTTTCGATCACCTCCACTACCTTAAGGTCAACTTGATAAAGTTTAGGACACTTTCACAACGTGAGTTATACCGTCGTTTAAACCTTTTGAGTCGTCACTGGTGTCCTGACCTTTTCCAGTCAAAAGTAAGGTTAGGGTTTCTTTCTGTTACGGTTTCTTACGAGTTTGATGGTGTGTTGAAGTGAGTAGAGCGTGTGATCGTTTCATTACGAGTTTTAAGAGGTTCCTTCCGAAGTCGTTATGCACTTGGTACTTGAAGGTCTACAAGTTCGACCAAAATCTTTTCTGTCTCATTGATCTCTAATTTAGTGTAGACAACCTGGTAACTTTTTCGTTCTCTCAAGGTTTTTTGATGAAGACGAAATAACTGATACGGTTTCGGAAACTGACACACCTAGTGTTATTTGACACCTTTTAAGGATTTCTCTACCCTTACGATCTGGTTGACTGGACGGAGAACTCTTTAGACATATGTTCAGTCCTTCGTTGTCAATCTTGACCTGTACCTTGTTGTCTGACCAAGGTTTAACCTTTTCCTTATGTAGTTCCGACATATAACAGTGGGACGAATAAATTGAAAATACGTCTCATGTAGTACTCTTTACGACCTGACCTACTTCGTGTTCGACCTTAGTACTAACGACCCTCTTTATAGTTATTGGAGTCCATACGTCTACTGTGGTGCGAATACCGTCTTTCACTTCTTCTTGATTTCTCGGAGAATTACTTTCACTTTCACCCCTCACTTTTACAACCGAATTTCGAGTTGTAAGTCTTTTGTTTCTAGTACCGTAGGTCAGGGTAGTGAAGTACCCTTTATCTACCCCTTTGTCGTCTTTGTCACAGTCTGAAAATAAAAAAACCCGAGGTTTTAGTGACGTCTACCACTAACGTCGGTACTTTAATTTTCTGAGAATGAGGAACCTTCCTTTCAATACTGGTTGGATCTGTCGAATAATTTTTCGTCTCTGTAATCAAACGGTTGTTTCAAGGTAGATCAGTTCCGATACCAAAAAGGTCATCAGTACGTACCAACACTCTCAACCTGACATTTCTTCGACTCGTGACTTCTTAACTACGAAAACTTGATACCACAACCTCTTCTGAGAACTCTCAGGAAACCTGATGTTCTTCTGGGTTGGTCAGGTAAGATTTCCTTAAGTCAGGACCCACAAATAACCTTCCTGACTACAACTTCGACTTTGATGTCATGAAACCGGTGGACTACACTTCTCGACTGACTAAACTTTTCTAGGACTACTACCCTTTCTAACTCCCACCCTCTTCTTCCCCTGCTGTCTCCTACTCGACAAACCTACCGTGTGCCTGAGTCACTTGTACTCAAATCCATTTGAGGTCCTCGATCACTACCCGTCAATCCGAACCGCACGACGTCAGGTGTCCCAGCGTTTCTCAGTCTGTGATGACTCACTGACTTAACTTGACTTGACAGTTAGTTTCATAGAAAAATCGGGGTATTTTCACTGGTCATTGAATCACTCTACTCTCTTAGAAAGGACTTGAAATCTTAGAAACTATTTACCGTACTTCTTTTGGTTTTCTCGAGTAAATAACGAACGTCAAAACAGTTAGTCTCTAGTCGTTTGACACATTTCTCCTAGTCAGAGGATCTAAATCTTTGTCAAATAACCTTGTATTGGTACGAGTAAACGAATGTTTAACATCTATCGACTAAGGTGTGGTGTCACCATCTCTTCTCATCAACGTTGTCTTTAGTTTACCGAGTGTTTGGAATTTATAGATGACAAAAAAAAGGACATTCTTTTTCAAACATATAGGGAAGGACCGTAGTAATTTCGTCGTTACCTAAAGATAGAAAGGACCCGGTCAAACAGGTCAATGAAAAACCCCGAATACTTTAATGGATCCAAGGATAATTTTAAGTAAAAAAGAGTTAAAACAATCTCGACCACACAAAACGATCATTAGTTTCTTATGGTAAACTAGTGTTTTACTTAAGGTCCTCACCTCCGTGTGTCATCTAGGAGAAGTTTCTTTATACGTCATAAACCTTCATAAATAGAAGTGTTTTACCCCTTTGTCGTCACTCTAACGATAAATTTCTGGTTCTACTCTCTCAATGAGGGGTACTGTGTCAAAGTTTCATCACTTAATCAGATAGATACCACCGAGGTCTTTGAAACTCTATTGACGTCTCTTAAGACTATGACATCTAATTAAGTTTATAGTACTCTTCATATCTTTGACCTTATCTTAACAATGATACTGTCGTGACCTTATATATTTTATAATTTTAATATTAAAATTAATTATAATTTTCTACTTCAACCAAAAAGAACAAATGTTATTTTCTTAGAATGGACTAGACGGAAATGAATAATTAAGCTTTCGGAGATTTTAGGTTTGACTCTGACAAAAGGGATGAAGTTGATATATTTTACTGGTGACAAACGAAGATTATATATTTTATACTTTGTAATATCTCTCGGGAAAAATTACCGACGTACTTTTCAATAGGTAACATGATATACCTTTATATCATCGGGATTCTTCTGGAGAGATAAATTCTGTCTATTTATTTACGGAATCAATAAACTGTAATATTTCGTATTTCCATCGATTTCTCATACTCGATAACGAGAACAGATAAAGTTATTTTTGATAATTTTGACACGAAAGAATATGTATATATAGTATTTTACAATTTTATACTTAAATAAAAGACAATGGTGACGATACAAAAGAAAATAGGTAGAGATCTTAACAAATTACGTGACAAAAGAAACGAAACTATCGGAATACAATGTCTCTTTTTCCGTCTTCAAGGGTACGTAAGTCTAATACTGAACAATTCAATAGGATCGTGTACTTTCATACTTCTTCATACTAATTTCAAATATTCCGTTTTTACCGATTTAGGTCATCCTAAATCTTTATAATGGTTTTCTTCTTGTCTCAAAAACCTCACCCAATGTATTCCTTTTCCCCTAAGAGAAGTCTAGTTTCTGAGTCCGATGAAAACCTATATCGTAGGAATCACTTCTTAACGAAATCCTACGTCCATCCGTAGAATGTGACTTACGACTCTAGAACCTTAGAAGTCATTTTCTCGATTAAGAGTACGAATGATATTCTTTAGTTTGTCGACAGTCTTAGAGGACCTAATACAACCGAATGTTTTTCGTGTACAAACATTTCAGACTATATCGGACTTCTACTGTCTCGAAAAAGGATTTATGTGAATCAGGTTCGTAAACTTTGGTAATTTATTTATGTTTTCTTTTTGTCGACTCCTACAACCTAGTTCTCTCGAGTCATTTTTACCCAAATTTATAGACTATCGTACCTTACTGTCTCTTAGACTTTTAATCCAAAATTCTTGTCTTCTTCGTTTTAAGGAACTTAGAATCATAATATCTCATTATGTGACGTATAGACTACGTATCAAAGATATTGTGAAATACTAAACTCTGAATAAGTTGATAATAAAAACAGATCTTCACTTCTTTGATATTCTTACAGTTCAAGAGACTGTCAATACTATCTCACCTATCTCCCTAACTACTAAGAATTAAATTTTGTCTTGACAAGTCAAGACTTCAGTGTAAGTTGAGGAACACAGTACCTGACATTGTATGGTCCGAGTAGATAGGAGACGACAGAGGGTCTCAAACGAGTTTAAGTACAGGTAATTCAGTTACTATGATAGATTGGTAGAGTAAGAAACGGTGGGGAAGAGGAGAACAGAAGTCAGAAAGGGTCGTAGTCCCAAAAAAGGTTACGAAGTCAAGAAACGTAGTCCACCGGTTTCATAGCCTAGAAGTCGACCCACCATAATGTGACATACATATATATGGTATAAAATTAACTGATTAGACAAGAAAGTATCTAAATGATAGTTAATTGGACAAGAAAATTACTAATTAGACAAGAACTACTCCAACTTCCTCTTTTCCCTTTCTCGACCGAATTTTGATTTATAATTTTTGATTCTAGTACCTTAGACAGAAGTAATGAAGTACCATTTAGTTTCCCCTTCTCCACCTTCGTCACTGTCAAAAGGAGAAGAACCCGAGATTTCAGTGACGTCTACCACTGACGTCGGTACTTTACTCTTCTACTAACGAAGAACCGTCCTTTAGATACTGTTTGGATCTGTCACACAACTTTTCGTTTCTGTAATAAGACGGTCGTTTCCAGGTATATCAGTTCCAATACTAGAAGAGTCACCAGTGTATCTCAACACTCTCGACCTGACATTTCTTCCGTCTTACGGTTTCTTAACTACGGAAGTTTGACGCCACGACCTCTTCTGAGGACTCTCGGGGAACCTGTCGTTTCTTTAGTTTGGTCAGTTAGAGTTCCTTTTCGTTGGGACTTATAAGTAACCTTTCTGACTGTAACTGTGACTTCGATGTCATAAAACCAGTGGATTATGATTGTCGGTGGAGTAACCTTTTCAGGGACTACTACTCTTTCTAGTACCCGTCTTCCTCTTCTCCTACTCTACCGAACTAACGTAGTGACTATGTTACCTGTACTTGAACCCATATGAAGTCCTCTACCACTCATGTCCCTCCGGACCACACGAAGTCAGGTAGTCCAGTGTTTTTCAGCCTGTGTTGACCCGTTGACTTGTTATTAGACAAGACGGTACTTGTGAACCCACATATATAGAAATTTTCAATCTCAAAAGAGGTCGATGTACGGGTCCTCACCCCAACGTCCTAGTACAACCTTAAGATAAAAACTAAAAAAATTGCTTTGAGGTATGACAAAGTAACTAGGTATACAGAAAAACACAGTTCTAATACGACAAGACTAATCGAACCTTTCTAACTTCCGTCTTCCTCTTCTCCCACTGTCTCGTACTCTACCAACCTACCGTAGTGTGTTTAAGTCACCTGTGCTTGAATCCGTTTGAGATCCTCTACCGTTCCCTGTTCCTTCGGACCGCACGACGTCAAGTACCCCAAGATTCTCAGCCTGTACGGAACTGTTTACTTGTTGACTTCAGATTCTTCCAATACAGAAGTGAAAACGAAAAAGATGTTTTAAAGAAACCGTTAAGACACATAAATACCAAAGTATATTTAGAATCCTAATAAACAAGATCAAGACACTTGCTGATCTATCGTAGTGACTGAGTTATCTATACTTAGACTCATTTCAGGTCCTCTACCATTTACTGTCCCTTCGGACTGACCGCACAATGTCAGGTACCCCAAAGTTCCTCAGGTCGTGTTGAATTACTGACTTGTTATTAACACTTTTTACAGTAGTCATTAAACTATCCTTACGCTATTTAAATATCTAACGAAACTCAAGCTACTGGTCAAATTGTTATAATTAAGAAGATTTGTCGTACCTTATACGAAGGTAAAGAAACTTGGTAGAAGTTAAAGGAAATAATTCCAAAATATCAAGAGTCGTTTATACAGAAAATGGTGGATCCAGTTCAAATAAGTATTCATAAAACAAAGACTACACTAAAATTTTCCCTAATTTTTTTTGGTGTTGAAAAGGAAAGACTATAAAGTGACAATGACATTTCTTTACTGTCCAAAATTATACAATTCGAACACAGGACGATGGAACGACTTAAATAAATAATCAAAGTCATCAAAAGCAACCTCTGAAATCCCAAAAGATATATGTCATAGTACAATAGACACATCTTACTGGTAAAATGGAGAAGACAAGGTTAAATGTGTGAAAATTAAAGAAAAAGAACTGACTAACGATACCGATCCTGAAGGTTGTGATACAACTTATCTTCAGAATTTTTACCTGTAAGAACAGGAAAAAGTCTAAAATCACCCTTCCGAAAACCGAAAAGTGGTGACTTATAATAAAACCGACACCAAAATAGTGTCTATCCAAAATAATACGACACGATACAGGGGAGATATGGGTGAAACCACTCTTAAAAATAGTACTTGCCTACAACTTAAAATAGATTACTAAAAAAAAAACGTAAATAACTCTACTAGGACTAAAAACAGAAGAAAAAACAACTACAACATATGGTGTAATTAACCAAACGTATATGACTTGGTAGGAAAACTGTGACCCTAATTAGATTAAACTAATCTCACATATTACGAAAAGTACACAATAACTTAAACCAATCGATCATAAAACAACTCTTAAAAATGTACATGTGAGTAGTTTCTACAACCGGACATTTAGACGAAACACCATTACAGAAATATACCAAAACCATAGTCTTACTGTCACCAAAGTACCTTACTGAAACCCTCACAAAGGAGGAAAAAACTAGAAAACCTTAAAACTCTTCCTAAACATGTATAAGAAGAAACTTACAAACCATCTTAAGGGGTAACTTCGGTAGTCAGGATCTGAAACGTCCCTCAACAAAAAAGAAAAAAATTTAATATCTAAGATAAAGTGAAGATCACTAGTCAAACAATCAATAGAAAAGAAGAACTAAGTAAAAACAACCCAAAATACAAAAGTCTTTGAAAGGGTAAAGAAGATCTAACAAGTCAACCAACCGTTGTTCAAAAGTATCATAAGACAATAACAGAAAAACATAAAGACTCTATAACCAACGATCAAGTTAAAAAATTGAAGATTAAAACAAATAAACGCAAGATACAAGAAGAACTGGACAGGTCTCCGAACAACTGACACGAATTTTAAAGTTTGTGGGGAGGGGGTGGGTTCAAAAACCAAAATAATTGAAAAGATAACTAAAATTAGAGATAAATTCAATGAAGAAGAGACTAGAAATGTAAAGGAGGGAAGACGACTGAAATTCAAAATGAACAAGTGAAAAAAGATTATGAAAGGCCACTATCCAACCCAACAAATTAAATCCGAAAAGAACAAAAGACTCCCTTCGGACAAAACGATACTTCAAGGGATATTCCTGACAAACCCACGTAGGGTATCTAAAAACATACCAACGCAAAATCAACAGTAAACAGAGTTCTATGACAATTTAAAGAAGAAACTAAAGTAGAACGGAGTAACCTAAAAGTCCTCACACAACAAATTAGATGTACATTGGTGTCTTTAGTTTGAAAGACACAAACTAAAGATGAAGGTACGGTAATAATAGTCTTTATTACGAAGTCTATTAAAGAGAGGTTCAAACACCAAAAATAGGGACACTACAATAGAGAGGATCTCTTATGAGATAACGTGAACTTTTTTTACACGTAAGACCTAAAAACTTACCTTATAGACTTCTTACATTTAATTAAGATTGACTACATAACATAGTGTCATGGAGCCAACAACAAGTCAACGGTTCAGTACAGTTACGAAAACTCTGGGGTACCTGACGTCGGACGGTCCGAAGGGACAAGGAGTGGTAGAGGACCTCAAACGGGTTCAAGTACAAGTAACTTATCCACTACGATAAGTTAGTAGAGTAGGAGACAGTGGTGAAGAGGAAGACGGAAGTGAGAAAGGGTAATAGTCCCAGAAAAGGTTCCTCAGTCGACAAACATAGTCTACCGGTTTTATAACCTTGAAGTCGAAGTCGTAGTCAGGACGGTAACTCATAAGTCCCAACTAAAGGAAATTATAACTGACTAAACTAGAGGAACGACAGGTTCTCTGAGAGTTCTCAGAAGAGGTCGTGGTACCAAACTTTCGTAGTCAATAGGTCACGAGACGATAGAAATACCAGGTCGAGAGTGTAGGTATACACTGATGACCTTTTTGGTATCAAACTGATATACCTGGAAACAGTCGTTGTACTACAGAAACGAAAAAATAATTTTTCATGAGACATCCAAACAGTATCGAAAGGACGGTTCTTCGTTGACCGAAGATTAAAATACCGTCGTCAGTGGTAGACGTCACTAAAATCTCGGGTACTTTTCTCTTAGACTGTGACGAAGGTGGAAAGGAAGAGACAAACGGTACTTGACTACCTCGGTCTACGGTACTAGAATCAAAAGAAAAAAAAAAAAGGAAGTTATGACTTAAAAGTCGGTCGAAAAAGTAAGAGGAAAAAGTGAGAGTAGTTCTCCGAGAAATCAAGGAGAAGTAAAAGACGGTAATTTCACCATGGTAGACGCATAGACTCTAACAATAAAGAGGACCGTTCGAACATTGAGTAGGTCGGGTCACACAAAGTATACTACACGAGACGTATATTCAATTTATTTGTCCCACTGTTAATCGTCGGAAAAACATGAGGAAAGAGTTAAAACTTGGTCAGTCAACAAGGTTTATTCGAAGAACTGGACGTATGCCCAAAGAGTTCTCTGTTCATCCTACCAGACATAAGGACAGAACAATAAAAAGGTGTCAAACAATACTAGACGTGTCAGTTTCCGAAATCGTATCAGTCACTTTGTCTCCATCTATACAAAGACCTTTGTCATTGAGACAATGGACAACTAAAAGACTGACCTTCTAGGTAGGTAACTACACTCATCCCACAATTTAAGAGGATGTTATAACGTAAGGGTATTTAGAGAGGGAGACAAACAATCACAAATTCGGGAGACTATAACTCACGTATGTACAGTTACTCACATTACAGAAGAACGTCACTAGGAAAATAGTAATATAACACAGGAAATGAAAAACCGAAAACAAAAGTTTTGATAAAATACACAACACTTATAAAGATGGGACTTAAAGAACAGTAAAGGTAAATGTGCTTTATAGAAAAAAGTAGGGACGTCAAAGTCACATACACAAAGGAAACGGGATTTTACCTACAGAACATCTATCGTAAAATATCCTAAAAAAATTGGGTCAAAAGTGACATACAGAAAATTAATCTTTTAAATAAGGTAACTGAAAATTCCATTAATAACTATCCATACATAAATAACGGTGAAATTTGGAACAAAAGGTTAACTAAAACGTAATAAAGAAACGAGGAAAGAAAAAAAGGGAAAACACCAAACTACCAAAAGAAAACATAACACGAACACAAGAGAATAAAAAAACACTTAGATAAAATAAAAAAAACAGTAATTGATCAAAAGATTCATAAAATTGGGTAATAATATAAATGAATGAAATATGAACATCAGTACATTCGCGTTTGTTTAAGATTTTTTCTTTTAGATTTACAAGAATGAGAGGAGGGGGTGTAAAACAATAAAAATACAGGAGAATGTTAAAGTACAACTGGGAAAACGACAAGAAAACATCAATTGAAACGAAAGTGTTATTAAAAAAAAATTTAGAAACATTCACAATCCCCTATAGATCCACCACAATTACCGTTTCTTAGGTGGACGGTTACGTCTTCTACGTCCTCTGTGTCCAAGTTAGGGACACAGTCATTCTAGGGGACCTCCTCCTGTACCGTTCGACGAGGTTATAAGACAGAACTTCTTATGGTAACTATCACTTAGGACCACCCGACGTCGGGTATCCCAACGTCTCAGTCTGTACTGACTTCACTAAATCGTGCGTTCGTGTTCACAATAAATTCACTAAATGAAGAGATAAAAGGTAACAAAGAAAAGATAAATCTGTTTCGGAAAGTTATAAAGAAAATACGATCCAAATCATAACGAAATAAGAAGATCAAAAACCAACAGACTCTTTAAGAAACAGAGAGGAAGATAGGATTTACTATTAGAACGACTCGTCTGATAGAATTCAACGTCGAAAAAGGGGAAGTCGTGAAGTCTATATGGAAAGGTGAAGGAAAACCGGACTTTGTAAAGACATCTCTTCAGTCGACTATCACAATACCCACAAGTGAACATTGATGGAGAAACAAAAAGGAGAACGACAAAAATCTTAAGAGAGAAATTGAAAACGGTAAAAAATTTACAAAACAGAGTAACATCTAGACAGACGAAAGTAGAACAACTTCTGAGAAACACGAGGGATATTCACTCATAGACAAGAAAGAAATCCAAACCCTTCAAAAGTCGGTATTAAATAAGTTGATGTGAAAGTTAAGACAAAAGAGAAAGAAGAAGAAGACTCTAGGGATAACACACATCTAACTGTGTGATATTTGTAAGTCTTTTACTTCTAGTACCGTAGACCAGGGTAGTGAAGTACCCTTTATCTACCCCTTTGTCACCTTTGTCACAGTCTGAAATAAAAGAACCCGAGGTTTTAGTGACGTCTACCACTAACTTCGGTACTTTAATTTTCTGAGAATGAGGAACCTTGTTTTCAATACTGGTTGGATCTATCATATAACTTTTCGTCTCTGTAAGGAAACGGTTATTTCCAGACAGATCAGTTCCGATACCAAAAAGGTCACCAGTACATACCTACACTCTCAACCTGACACTTCTTCCGACTCGCGGCTTCTTAACTACAAAAACTTGACACCAGTACCTCTTCTGAGAACTCTCAGGGAACCTGACGTTCCTCTAGGTTGGTCAGGTAAGACTTCCTCTAGTCGGGACCCTAAAGAAACCTCCCTTACTACGACTTCGATTTTGATGTCATGAAACCGGTGGACTACGTCTCTCAACTGAGTAACCTTTTCTGAGACTACGACCTTCCCTAACCCCCGTCCCCCCTCTTCCCCTGCTGATTCCTACTCTACCGACCTACCGTAGTGGCTGAGCTACCTGTACTCAGACCCACTTGAGGCCCTCAACCACTACCTGTCCCTCCGGACCGCACGACGTTAAGTACCCCAGTGTTTCTCAGTCTGTGCTGACTCGCTGACTTGACTTGACTCACTGATGTTCAGAATTTCAGAAATGTTAAAAATCCCAGCATGAGTGAACGGAAGGATCTACATTACTTACAAAATAATATCTAAATAAGACCCTTAAATCTTTGTATAAATTGACAAGATAAACCGTGAAGGATAACGTTATCGAGAATGAGATTGTTAGTTACACAAAGGTGTTATNGTCTTTTACTTTTAGTACCGTAGACCAGGGTAGTGAAGTACCCTTTATCTACCCCTTTGTCACCTTTGTCACAGTCTGAAATAAAAGAACCCGAGGTTTTAGTGACGTCTACCACTAACTTCGGTACTTTAATTTTCTGAGAATGAGGAACCTTGTTTTCAATACTGGTTGGATCTATCATATAACTTTTCGTCTCTGTAAGGAAACGGTTATTTCCAGACAGATCAGTTCCGATACCAAAAAGGTCACCAGTACATACCTACACTCTCAACCTGACACTTCTTCCGACTCGCGGCTTCTTAACTACAAAAACTTGACACCAGTACCTCTTCTGAGAACTCTCAGGGAACCTGACGTTCCTCTAGGTTGGTCAGGTAAGACTTCCTCTAGTCGGGACCCTAAAGAAACCTCCCTTACTACGACTTCGATTTTGAGGTCATGAAACCGGTGGACTACGTCTCTCAACTGAGTAACCTTTTCTGAGACTACGACCTTCCCTAACCCCCGTCCCCCCTCTTCCCCTGCTGATTCCTACTCTACCGACCTACCGTAGTGGCTGAGCTACCTGTACTCAGACCCACTTGAGGCCCTCAACCACTACCTGTCCCTCCGGACCGCACGACGTTAAGTACCCCAGTGTTTCTCAGTCTGTGCTGACTCGCTGACTTGACTTGACTTACTGATGTTCAGAATTTCAGAAATGTTAAAAATCCCAGCATGAGTGAACGGAAGGATCTACATTACTTACAAAATAATATCTAAATAAGACCCTTAAATCTTTGTATAAATTGACAAGATAAACCGTGAAGGATAACGTTATCGAGAATGAGATTGTTAGTTACACAAAGGTGTTATTACATTGTTAATAAACAGGATAACGATACTTTTTACGGTGACCTTAAAACTATACTAACAGAACTTAGAGATCTAACGAAACCCATAAAGCCTGTAATATTATTATAAATAATTAAATAATTATAAATAATTAAGAAGAAAAGATCACGAAGGGAGCACCGAGTCGACCATTTCTTAGGTGGACGTTACGTCCCAAGCTAGGGACCCAACCCTTTAAAGGGACCTCTTCCATTTCCGATGGGGGAGGTCATAAGACCGGACCTCTTAAGGTACCTAACATCACTCAGGTACCCCAGCGTTTCTCAGCCTGTACTGATTCGTTGAAAGTCATAATTAAGAAGGTTAGGTAGTCGTGTCTTATAGAAAGGTAGATAAACACAGAAGAAGTTTAGAAAGGTAGTTAGAATATCAAAGGTCGGATCTCCAGAAAATATAGAAACGGTCAACAACTATGTGAACTTTAGTTCCAATACACAAAGATTTAAGCATAGAAAGAGTAACATTGTATGCATCGGTCGTACAGGCACCGCCTTAAGATCTTCGGAGTGATCTCCGGTCGAGACATTTCGGGTAGGATTTGAAAGATTAAAGGATAAAGTTTGTGTAAAGACGAATTTTACAGTTAACTTAGGACTGATCATATTAACAATACGAGAAAGAGAAACTTTAAACTCTATAAGTTACCACCTCTTTATTTGAAGGTGTTATTTAACAAGATAGTGTGTTAGGTGACTTATACTACGGTTTTCTTTAAAGTCCAACCTCAAATAGATATAAAAGAAAGCATATTCACTGAGTTTATTCTATTTCTTCCGGTGGTACCTTGTAAACAATACTATAACAAGTTATCTCAAGACAAACAAAATGACGAGTGTTAAATAATTTGTTAAAATACCATAAATATGACGACAAGATTACGATATTAAGAAAACACTAATAGAACCATCGACATTTGTATCTATGTAACTCATATTAGAGTCGCCAAGATTAGTGTTTGTCCAAAGATTACAAATATTATATAAGTGTTAAAACTCTGTGGTAAGATAAAGGAACTTAATAATTAATATAATCATAAAGATATAATTAATTATATTGATAATTATAAAGACGGACGTATACTTCTGTAAGAAACGAGGTGTAGTAAGAAAGATTTATATGAAATTATTTTAAGGGTTGACTAACCTAAAGAAAGTCAAACGTAATAGACTAAGACTCTAACTCATTTAACAAAAAATCTTTAAAATAAATAAGACACTCAAGAAGACAAAACGTCAAGATATAATGATATTACAAAAGGTTCAATTAAAGTAAAAATCCGTGGCGTAACCCCCTTTTATCCTCGTTATGTCAGAAGACGTAGTTCAAGTTGGTTTCGTCTGTATCTCAAAGAAAACGTTGTAAGGAGGTTTGCATAGTACTACCGAATACCGGAGGTGGAAATTAACCTAAGATATACGTAAAGGTCGTTCCGTGTCTCCGTCCTCTTGTACCATATAACAAGGGACGATTAGTCCACGGAAGGGATCTCTCCAATCTGATACAGTCTCCTAAACAATCGTTCTCTTGTATCTTATTTACCACCCTCTTTTATATCGTCTATCGATGGTTTAATAGATTATATTTTTATGTAAATTAGGAGATAAATTAAAAAAAGGATAACACTTAATCATTATAAAATAAGTATTACTTATGTATAATAAACGTACAATAACGTAGACAAAGGTCTTAAGAGTGTTTGGTAATGGGTAAAATGTATAAGTATGAAAACCGATGGATCTAATTCTAAGGGTTCTTCCTTGTTCCCGAAAATTCGTAGACGACAACAACAAGTCAGTAAAGTCAGTACTGGTTGAGAAACATTAGGGTACCTGACGTCAGTCAATTAAAATTAATTTATAATTTCACTTTCACACTTTCAGAATCACCGAGTCGGTACAGACTGAGAAAAACTGGGGTACCTGACGTCGGGAGGTCCGAGGAGACTACCACCCTAAAGGGTCTGTTCTTATGACCTCACCCAACGGTAAAGGAAGAGGTCCCCTAGAAGGGGTGGGTCCCAAGATTGGACCCAGAAGGTAGAACGTCCGTCTGAGAAATGACAGACTAATACTAAAAGGATTACAATTACTTGTGTTAAAGTAGTAATTTATTTATGTTTTATTTTTCATTTTCATTTCAACCTCCATTTGTATATCTATAAACAATGTCCTATTTCTATACTCTAAAAACTCGGTTTA
The DNA here is from genome assembly GCA_006410555.1 of Capra ibex. Taxonomy (NCBI): domain Eukaryota; kingdom Metazoa; phylum Chordata; class Mammalia; order Artiodactyla; family Bovidae; genus Capra; species Capra ibex. The sequence goes on along the minus strand of SJYO01041852.1, from coordinate 3,528,856 downwards.
TGTATTTAACTTAGTGTTGAGACGGTTTATAAATCCTTTTGTATAATTTCTCAACGAATATTACACTCCTATCGTTTCTAATTCATATTATATTAATTCATATTATATTATGTCCATTTGTCCGTGATTAAAATCAGACTGAGTACTTTACTCAATAGAAATAACCCTAATGAAAATAATTTTACAATTCCATCTAAGTCCGAGCCGTACTTATATGAAACTTTTAACAAAGGTATGAAAAATTTTAATAGTGGTCTACAAATTTTGACAAAGTAGGTATTAAAGAGTGTAAGATTAAGTGAAGTAAAAATATAATATCGTACGTGTAGTAACGTCAAAATAGTCTTAGTATTCGTTTGACGACAACAAACTAGTGATTCAGTACAAGTTGGGAAAACACTGGGGTACCTAACATCGAATGGTCAAAAGAGATAGGTACCTTAAAGGGTCCGTTCTTATGATCTCATACAACGGCAAAGAAACAGGTCCCCTAGAAGGAGTGGGTCCTTAGTTTGGGTGAAGAGGACATAACCGTCTGTCAGAGAAATGGAGACTCGGTGGTCCCTTGGGGGTATTCGTTCATCTGGTTCGGTTTAAAAGACTAGTAGTACGACGATAACAAAAACTTGTTTTCCAGATAAAAGTTGGTATTATAGGTCTATCAATTATAAGATTTATTTATGAATACAAATTAACGACACATGAGTTAGAGATTTCAATGTATTTACAATTACAACTATAGTAGTACTGTCACTAAACTTTACGTCTTAGTGTCAGTAAAGGTATATACTATTGTGTTAGTGAAGTGAAATAGTCGACAACAAAGAAATGTCAATTAGAGTTTCGAATAAAAATTAAAATTGTATATGAACTTAAGCTAAGTGTAAAATTACGAGAAAAATAAGGATTTAACTCCAAAAAACTTTAATACTCCATCAAACTAAATTAATTGTAAGAACACATACTAAAGAACGATATATAACTGATATTATCCTTATTGTATAATAAAACTTACTGTATATAAATTAAAGTTTAAAGACTTTCGTTACACAGAGAAGGTTACAAAGTAAAAATATTAAGAAAGTTGATCCTTTATATGATTACAACCTTGTGAACAAACACAGTATGTACGAAACATAGTCCGTAATCTTTTGGTATTGAAGACAATGGTATTTTATTTAACTGGGAAATAGAGGACTCAATACATGATCACAGATAGGCACCGTAGTATAACTCAACCAACATACTTGACACGTACGGTGAGACTTATAAATACAGTATGAACCTGTACTTTAAGTCCAAAACATAATCCACCACGTATCTTTCATGGATCATTGATTGTGTTCGATGATCACTGTCTCTAAGTCCAAGAGTAGTGTCTATATTGTGTAATTACTTGTTTCACTGATTTACCAATCAGAAGGAGACATAACGGAAGAATCAATGTTTCATAACCAATAGGACATATAGAACGTAACTATTTTCATAGTTAACTTAAATAATGAAAATTTATGAACCCTTTACACTTTCGTGTTTACGTTGTTAAGGTGACGAAATCCCTCATCACATTTAAAAAGTGAAGAGGGATTAAAACATGGTGTAACTTTTCTCCACTAAACGATTTTTATTGTGATCGTTCAATGACATTTTTAACCTATCTGAGTCCGTAGACTTTTTATTATAGAAATTCTCTAAAGAATATTCAATCTCAATATTTGATGGTTCATGTGACTCTTACGGATAGAGTATTTGTTATTAAAAATTTAAAAAATTTAACTTCCTATTAACGAAATGTCTTAAAACACCAATAGACAGTATATAGTTATTCTTAGTCTGTATCCATGTGGGTTCAGGGGAGGGAGGGTAGAGGGAAGGGTGGGGTGGGAAGTCGGACGGTGTCTCGGGGACAAACTCAAGGGACTCAGTATGTCGTTTAAAGGTAACCGATGGACAAAATGTGTACTATAACATTTAAAGATACAATGAGAAAGGTATGTAGAGGGGAAGAGGGAGGAGAGGAGGATGGAACAGGTATCCAGACAAGAGATACAGACAAAGAGGTAATGACGGGACTTTTTTTTTTATAGCCACGGTAGAGAAGTCTAAGGTATATATACACAGTCATATGTTATAAATATAAATGGAAAGACTGAATGAAGTGAGACATATTATCCAAGATCAAAGTAGGTAGAGTAATCTTGTCTAAGTTTGCACAAGGAAAAATACCGACTCATCATATGCTAACGTGTATACATGGTCTTGAAGAAATAGGTAAGTAGACAGCTACCTGTAGATCCAACGAAGGTACAAGATTAATAACATTTATCACGACGTCACTTATAACCCCATGTACACAGAAAAAGTCAAAAATAAAGGAGTCCTATATACGGACCCTCACCCTAACGACCCAGTATACCCCCAAAATAAGGATCGAAAAATTCCTCAGAGGTATGGTAGAAGGTATCACCGACGTAGTCAAATGAAAGGGTTACCGTTACGTTCTCACAAGGGAAAAGAGGTGTGGGAGAGGTCGTAAATAACAAACTTCTGTAAAACTACTACCGATCAGACTGGTCACACTCCACCATAGAGTAACATCAAAATTAAACGTAAAGAGACTATTACTCACTACATGAGTAGTGAAAAGTACACAAACAATCGGTAGACATACGGAAGAAACCTCTTTACAGAGAAGTTCAGGGAAAGGGTGAAAAACTAACCCATCAAACGAAAAGACAATAACTCAACATATTCGACGAACATATAAAACATTTAATTAAGAAATAGTCAACAAAGGGAACGATAATAAAAGAGGGTAAGACTCCCAACAGAAAAGTGGAACAAACATCAGAAGAAACGACACGTTTTTGAAAATTCAAACTAATCCAGGGAGAACAAACAAAAACAAAAATAAAGGTAATAAGATCCTCCACCCAGTGTCTAGAACGGAACTAAATACAGTAGTTCACAAGACGGACACAAGAAGAGATTCACAAATTATCAAAGACCAGAATGCAAATCTATAAAATAGGTAAAACTCAAATAGAAACACATACCGTAATCCATCTCTATATTAAAGTAAGAAAACGTACATCGACAGGTCAAAAGGGTCGTGGTGAATGACTTCTCTGACAGAAACGGGGTAACATATAAAAACGGAGGAAACAGTTTTTATTCCACGGGTATCCATACACCTAAATAGAGACCCAAGAGATAGAACAAGGTTAACAGATATAAAGACAAAAACACGGTCATGGTATAACAGAACTACTGACATCGAAACATTATATCAGACTTCAGTCCTCCAAACAAAGGAGGTCGAGGTAAGAAGAAAGAGTTCAGACGAAACCGATAAGTCCCAGAAAACACAAAGGTATACTTAACACCTTAAAAAAACAAAATCAAGACACTTTTGTCGGTAACCATTAAAATATCCCTAGCATAACTTAGACATCTAACGTAAAACATCATACACATAAAAGTGTTATAACTAAGAAGGATGGGTCCATGTACCTTATAGAGAGGTAGACGAATACAGTAGAAACTAAAGACAGTAGTCACAGAATATCAAAAGGTATATATCCAGAAAACAAAGGAATCCATCCAAATAAGGATCTATAAAATAAGAAAAACAACGTTTCCACATACCATAACTAAGGAATTAACAAGAAAGACTAAAAAGAAACAATCATATATCTTCATGTTTACTAAAGAAACATAACTGGAACATAGGGTGTTACAACGACTTAAACGACTAATCAAGATCATTAAAAGACTATCAAAGAAAACCCAAAAGACACATATCATAGTACAGTAGACGTTTCTCACTACCAAAATGAAGAAGAAAAGACTAGATATAAGAAAAATGAAGAAAAAGAAGAGATTAACAACATCGATTCTGAAAGTTTTGATACAACTTATTATCACTACTCTCTTCTGATGGAACAGAACAAGGACTAGAATCTCCTTTTCGAATCAAAAAGTGGTAATTCTTATTACAAACGACACCCGAAAAGTATATGCCGGAAATGATACATCCAAGGAAGATACGAGTAAAAAACTTCACAAAAAAAATTAGTATTTACCTATGACCTAAAACAGTTTCCGAAAAAGACGTAGATAACTCTATTGGTGTACCAAAAATAGAAAGTTAAACAACTATACCATATGGTGCAACTACCTAAAAGTATATAACTTATTAGGAACGTGGGTAACATATTTCGGCTGAACTAGCACCACATACTCGAAAAATTACAGAACAACCTAAGACAAACGATCTTAAAACAAGTCCTAAAAACGTATATACAAGTAGTCACTATAACCGGACATTAAAAGAAAAAAGCACAACAGAAAAAGACCAAAACCATAGTCCCACTAACACCAGAGTATGTTACTCAAACCTTCACAAGGAAGGAGACTTTACAAAACCTTCTCAAAGTCTTTTTATCCCTAATCGAGAGGAGATTTACAAACTATCTTAAGGGGAGAATTCGGTAGACCGGGACCCGAAAACAAAACCCCTTCTAAAAACTAGTGGTAAAGTTAAAGTCACAAACATTGACCCAACAAGTATTAAGGATAAAGAAGGACCAAGTCAGAGCCCTCCGACCAGAAAAGATTCGTAGACAGGTAAAGGAGTTACAGGTAAAATAATCGTACATCTATGAGTATTATAAGAGAATGCTAGGAAACACAAAGACACGACAGACAAAATTGGAGACGAGAAAGTAAAGATTAAAATGACTAAGCTAAAGAGAGGAAAAAAAAGAACTACTCAGACCGATCACCAACAGTCAAAACAAATAGAAGAGTTTCTTCGTCGAAAATCAAAATAATTAGAAACAGTAACAAAGGAAGTAAAGAAAAAGTAAATAAAGACGAGCCTCGAAATACTAAAGAAAGGAAGACGATGGAAACTCCTAAGAAACAAGAAAAAGGTCAACAAAATCCACATTTCGATCCAACAGATAAGTTACAAAAAGAACAAAGAACTCCATCCTAATACAGTGATATTTGAAGGGAGAGTCTTGTCGAAAACCACTCAGGGTATTCAAAACCCAGCACAAAAGTAACAGTAAACAAAGATCCTTAGAAAACTAAAGAAAAGAATAAAAAAGTCATTGGAGATACAATTAATCAGTACATAATAAATTAGAGGTACTCAAAAAGAAAAAGGAAAAAATAAAAAGGGGATCATCAACTATAGATCATAGTCTCGTAACCCTAGTCTCTTCTATGACCTATGTTAAAGTTAAAAAATTTTAAATGACTCCGAACTAAACAGTGGGTTCTACACCAGACAGGACCACTTACAAGGTACACGTGAACTCTTCTTTTACATAAGAAGACGTAAACCTACCTTTCAGGACTTCTATAGTTAATCTAGACAATCCAGATTACAAAATAAATTCCAAACACAAAGGAATAACTAAGAGACAAAACTACTAGACAGACAACCACTGTCACCCAACAATTTCAGGGGATTATGATAACACAACGACAACTAAAGAGGCGAATACGGACAATCACAAACGGAGTACATAATTCCACGAGGATATAACCAACGTATCTGTAAATGTTAACAATACAGAAGAACCCAACTAAGGAACTAGTAAGACATCACAGGAAGAAACAAAGAATACTATAAGAAATAAAATTTTAGACAAAACAAATTTTATTCCTAACAGTGAGGTCGCAAGAAAACCAAAGGTAAGCGTACCTTATAGAAAAAGATAGGAAAATGAAAGAAAAAAAAGATTTATATTTAAATAAATAAAATTAACCTCTGATTAATGAAATGTCATAACATAACCAAAACGGTATGTAGTTGTACTTAGGTGGTGTCCATATGTGCACAAGAGGTAGGACTTGGGGGGAGGGAGGAGGGAGGGGCATGGTAGGAAGACACAGCAGGGTCACGTGGTCGGGGTTCGTAGGTCATAGGACGTAGTTTGGACCTGACCACTAAGAAAAGTATATACTATAATATGTACAAAGTTACGGTAAGAGGGTTTAGTAGGGTGGGAGAGGAGAGTAGGAAAATGAAAGTCAGACATACACAGAGATCCAGACTTCACTCAGAGGACAAGTCAAGTCAAATCAAGTAAGAGAGTCAGCACAAATTGAGAAACGTTGGGGTACTTAACGTCGTACGGTCCGGAGGGACAGGTAGTGGTTGAGGACCTCAAATGGGTTTGAGTACAAGTAGCTCAACCACTACGGTAGGTCGGTAGAGTAGGAGACAGCAGGGGAAGAGGAGGACGGGGGTTGTGGAGGGTCCTTGTCCCAGAAAAGGTTACTCAGTTGAGAAGCGTAGTCCACCGGTTTCATAACCTCAAAGTCGAAGTCGTACTCAGGAAGGTTACTTGTGGACATCCGTCGTATACATACCCAAAACCAAAACATAGGTAAGTCAGTCAGACATAAAAACCAATCACGAAAATTAGGTAAATGTAAATTCCATTAATAACTATGTATACAAGGATAACCGTAAAAGAACTAACGAAACCCAAACAAAGACATCCAGAAAGTAAATAGAACACAATGACCGATACATTCAGGGAAATCATAAACAACGTTCCGACCAAACCACCACAACTTAAGAGAATTGAAGACGAACAGGTATTTCAAAAACTAAAAACATAGTTAAAAGTTACTCTAGAAACGGACCATGTCATTAACACCAACATCCAAAAAGAGAAAGTAATGAAATTTATATAGAATGGTAAGGGAAGACCGGACATCTCAAATACGACTTTCTAAGTGACAATTAGTAAACCTAAAGGGGAACATACAATGAACAACGAAAAGGGAACGACGAAAATTATAAAAAAGAAACTCGAATTAGAGACAATCGAACTAATTATATACAGAGTTACACAAAGAAGAACCCAAATTGGACATCCCCTGAGAGACGTGAAGAACCCGAACTGACTGATAAAGGAAAGGGTACAACCCCTTCAAAAGTTGTGATTACAGAAAGAGTCACGGAAAGAAAAAACAGAAGAAGGAGACCCTGGGTATATTGAACTTACAACCACACAAATTATAACAGGGTTTCCAGAGACTCCTAAAGGAGTTAAGAAAAGTAAGGAAAGGGAAATAAGATGAGAAGTCGTCAATAACAATAAAGGTGGTAAGATAGGAGGTCGAGTGCATACGTAAGGAGACGGAGTTAATAAGACGATAATCAAGGAAGATCTCATAAAAATTAAAGTCATTAACACAGTAAGTAGTCAGAAACAAAGAAGAAATAAAAAAGATACAGGAACCACTAACATAATTGACACAATTTACGAAAAACGTAAAAGAGGTAAGATAAAAGTTCAGAAACCTCGTAGAAATGATAGTAATAAGACTTAAGAGAAAGTCCCTCTAATGAATAAAGGAGAAACAAATAAACCAGGACACTCAAAGATGGAACGAGAAAGTAAACACGGTATAAAGAGACAGAAAAGTAGAAAAAAAAAAAAAAAAGATTGAAAGAGGTGAACTCCAGAGGAGAAGGTTCCGAAATCCCAACTTAATGGACAAGGAAAACTAAAAACGGGAACCTCCCTTTACAACCGACCCACCAAACACAACTACAGAACAACCCCCACTGAACACGGACACAAGATCACCCTCCTCTAGTTCGTACATTAGTGTCTTTATGACCCTGTATATGTGTGTGTGAAAGTATATATTTCAATATTGACTTCACAAGATTTCTTTTCTCATGTCCCCTAACTGAACCACTCGTTTCCTTTAGTCTCTACTACGGTTGGTTGACCCCTTATATCGGATCTCTCGCGTTGTTAAATTGAATGAACCACTTTCTTCTTTCTCACTTCCTTTTTTCTTTCACCCTTTTTTCTTTCCTCTCTTTCCTCCTTTTTCTTTTTTCCTTCCCCACCTCTTCTCCTAAATTTTTAAAGAATTTTCATCTTTCTTTTCTTTTTTGTCCTTTTGTTTCTACTAATCTCCATAAATCTTCTCAACATCATAAGTCTTTATCAGTGGTCATTTTTTGTCATCCTTTTCGTCAACTTATATAGTTTTTGTTTTAGGTTTTTAGAGTAGTTCTTTTTTCTTTTTTTTTTACTCTTTTCTCTTTTTTTTTTTTTTTNTTTTTTTTTTTGGTGGAACTTTTTTAAAAAAAAAAAAACTGTTCTTACGTTTCTCCTTTTGAGGTGTCGGGGTGTTTTCCGATGATACCTCCACCTTTTTACATCCCCTTTATTTGGCACACTAAATATTCTTGTTTTCTTTTTTTTTGAATTCTACTAAAAAAAAAGGACTTGTTCCTTTCGAGGTGTCGTGACGTTTTTCGATTACAGTACCGTTTTTATACAACCCTTTATTCGTCACACTAAATGTTCTTCTTTGTGAGCAATTTACTAAAAATTTTTTAAAAATATTATTCTTTTTGTTTGTCCTTTTAAGGTATTATGACGATTCCCGATTACACTTCCATCTATACAACCCCTTTATTTGACACTAAATAAAAATAAAAAATAAAAAAAGGAAAAAAAAAAATTTAAAATTTTAGAAATTAAAAATGTACGCAAGGGTTTGTACTTGGGGGGAGGGTGGAGGGAGGGGTATTGTAGAGACACCCAGTAGGGGTACGTGGTCGGGGTTCGTACGACATAGGACGCAGTCTGTATCTGACCGCTAAGTTAAGAATGTACTATCATATGTACAATCTTACGGTAAGAGGGTTTAGTAGGGTGGGAGAGGGAGAGGGAGACTCAGGTTTTCAGGCAATATGTGTAGACACAGAAAAAAGGACAGAACGTATGTCCCAGCAGTAACGGTAGAAGGATTTAAGGTATATATACACAATCATATGACATAACCACAAAAAGAAAGACCGAATGAAGTGAGACATATTAGCCGAGGTCAAAGTAGGTAGAGTAGTCTTGACTAAGTTTACTTAAGAAAAATTGCCGACTCATTATGAGGTAACACATATACATGGTGTCGAAAGAATAGGTAAGTAGACGACTACCTGTAGATCCAACAAAGGTACAGGACCGATAATATTTGTCACGACGCTACTTGTAACCCCATGTACACAGAGAAAGTTAAGACCAAAGGAGCCACACATACGGGTCGTCACCCTAACGACCCAGTATTCCATCAAGATAAACGTTGAAAAATTCCTTAGAGGTGTGACAAGAGGTATCACCGACATGATCAAACGTAAGGGTGGTTGTCACATCCTCCCAAGGGAAAAGAGGTGTTTACCCTCTTTTATTATCGTTTACTTCGTTGACTGTTTGTTGATTAGAGTTTTTATATGTTTGCCGAAGACGTCGAGTTAAGGTCTTTTTATTTGCTGGGTTAGTTTTTTACCCGGTTTCTTGATTTATCTGTAAAGAGGTTTCTTCTGTATACCTACCGATTATTTGACACTAAATATTCTCTCCTTTTTTTTTTCTTTTTTTTAATTTTTCCTAAAAGTTCCAGTATTAAGAACCGACACCTCAGACGGGGACACCTACCCCAACCGAATCACGGGACACTGCAAAAGGAGCAACCGCCTCGAACGCGGACCCAAGACCAGCTACCTCGACCTAGAGCAGAGAGACTTCGCGTCACGCCGTAGGTCATCATCCAAAACCTCATAAATGTCCAAGTCATGCTAAAGCCCGTCAAGATCGAAAACGCCATAATCCGCGAAGATAAAGGCGTCGACGAAGTTTCACACCGAGAGAGTCGTATTGAAGTCACGACGGTCAGGGCATGAACAGGTCCCCTAGTAACGACCACGGAGCCAAGGGGACAGGGAGGGACGCGACACCCGCCTTTGAACGATCCGTCCCCGAACACACCTAGAAAGACGCTGTGTCCGCTGAACACACCCAAAGGGAGTCGGGGGATTCGAGTCGGAGCCACAGCGCCTGAACACACGTGAACTGAGTCAAGGGCTCCAGGTGGGAGACACAGCATCCGAACACACGCGACTAGAGCCGAGGGCCGCGCGTGAGGCGCAGCGTCCCGATGACACCGGAACAAAACCGAGCGACACGGACGGAAGACACAACGCCCCAAATACACGTGAACGAAGTGGAGTGAGACAGCGCCTCCAATAAACGAAAAGAAAGTCGACACGACCTTCCCGACACACGGGACGGGTTCAAACGTACGGAGGGAAGATACTGTGGGGTCCGGGCGTTAAACGCAGCCGACACAAACAGACGGCGCAGTGTGAGCCGGTGGACCCGGTCGGGAGACACGACGTTCCCAACACACGTGACCGACCCAAACATACGAGTGGTGAGAGCCAAGACACTCGGGCGGTACAAACCCCGGTGTCACGTACTCGACACTTGACCGACTTTTCACGTCGCAAGAGACGAATGACGGAGGGTTCAGAGACGAAACTGACAAAAAGGTTCTGAGGGGAAACCTGGGCGGACACTCCCTCAAAGGGACACGGGTCCTTGAGGACAAAGTCCCGAGGGAGAGGCGAGGAACCCCGTGTTCGAGGACGGGTCAAGAGGTAGAAAAGGAAAAACACAGAGGGAGGAGAAAGGATGGAGTAAAGTCCCTCGAATCGGACAGGGGGACCTACGGACCCAGAAGACGACAGCGGATCTCCAACGAAACATCCTCAACAAGGTATAGAATTACTCAAAAACGACATAAACCCTCCTCTGACCACTAGAGGGGTAGAATAAAAAGTTGGTAGAAGAAGGCAGAGGAGTGAGTATTTGTCATTAAAATTATTTTGTAAAAGTTCGTTTAGAACAATTATTATCCACGTTGTTTGTATCTGAAATCTTCTCTTTTAAGGATTTAATTTTAAACACTCTGAACGGGATTCCCCTTATATGAGAGAATGTCCGTACTTGTAAAACAACAACAAGTTTAGTATGGGTTGAGAAGTGTTGGGTACCTGACGTCGTGTGGACAGGGAGTGGTAGAGGGACTCAAACGGGTTGAAGTGCAGGTAACTTAGTCACTACGTAAGATTGGTAGAACAGGAGACACGGAGAAAGAGGAAGACGGAAGTTGGAAAGGGTCGTAGTCCCAGAAATGGTTACTCAATTGATAAATACTGGCCATCGGTTTCATAACCTCGAAGTTGAGATTACTCATGAGTTCCAACTGAAGGAAATTCTAAACGACCAAACTATAGAAACGAAATGTTTCCTGAGAGTCCTTAGAAGAGGTCGTGGTGTCGAACTTTCGTAGTTAAGAAACCACGAGATGGAAGAAATAACAGGTCGAGAGTGTAGGTATGTACTGACGATCCTTCTGGTATTGGAACTGATATACCTTGAAACAACGGTTTCACAACAGAAACGAAAAATTGTGTGACAGATCCAAATAGTATCGAAAGGACGGTCCTTCGTTAAAATAGACTCCAACAACTATAAAGAGGACCATTAGAACTAAGGTCGAACGTTAAGTAGGTCGGGTTTTAAAGTAAACTACACGAGACACATATTAATGTATTTGTCTCACTGTTATTTGCCGAAACAATATAAGGAAAGGGTTAGGACTTGGTCAGTCAACAAGGTATATCCCAAAAAAAAAAAAAAAAGAAGAACTGGGTGTATGTCCAAAGAGTCTTATGTCCATTCTGCTAGACCATAAGGGTAGTGAAATTCTCAAAAGATGTCAAACAATATTGAGTACGTCAGTATTCGAAATCATATCACCTACTTTGTCTCCATTTACAAAAGACTTTAAAGGAACGAAAAAGGTACTAAGTCGTTTACAACCGTTAAACTAGTGATCAAGGAGATGGAAATGATTTGGGTCGAATTTGTAGACCTTCAAGAACCAAGTGTATTACGATTTCGGATCGAACCTCTTAAAACTCGTATTGAATGATCGTACCCTTTACTCACGTTAACAGACCACTAATCTTGTAAGAAATTATGACGGGAAAAACCCTTGACCCTACTCCTAACTGGAAAAGGGGTGGACACCGGTGACGACCAAAAAGGTTTAAACGACTGTATTACTCACGTCGTGAAATCTTTATAGTATAAAATCCTAAATTTATCGAGACGACCTTAAGGTAGTGGAGGTGCTCGTAATAACCGTCGTCACGAAGGACTCCGGATGAACTTAAGTGTGAGGTCTTACAGACCGAGACTCACTCACTAATGTGGTAACGTCGATAGGTCCAGTTCTACAAAAAACATGTTAATAAGAAAATAATAAATGTAGACAAGAACTAGAGAAGACGAAGATAATCCAGAAATGTTAAGTCAAGTCAAGTCAAGTCAGAGAGTCAACACAGGTTGAGAAACACTGGGACACCTGACGTCGTGCGGTCCGAAGGGACAAGTAGTGGTTGAGGACCTCGAATGAGTCTGAGTACAGATAGTTTAATCAGCACGGTAGGTAGGTAGAGTAGGAGACCGTAGGAGAAGAGGAAGACGGAAGTAAGAAAGGGTCGTAGTCCCAGAAAAGGTTCCTCAGTCAAGAAGTGTAGTCCACCGGTTTAATAACCTCGAAGTCAAAGTCATAGTCAGGAAAGTTATTGATAAGTCCTGACTAAAAACAATCTTACCTGACCAACGTAGAGGAACGACAGGTTCCCTGAGAGTTCTCAGAAGAGGTTGTGGTGTCAAGTTTTCGTAGTTAAGAAACCACGAGTCGGAAAAAATCTCAGGTTGAGAGTGTAGGTATGTACTGACTACCTTTTTGGTACCGAAACTGATCTACCTGGAAACAACCGTTTCATTACAGAGACGAAAAATTATATGACGGATCCAACCAGTATTGAAAATAAGGAAGGTTCCTCGTTCATAGAAAATTAAAGTACCGACGTCAGTGGTAGACATCACTAAAACCTCCGGGGGGAGGTTTATTTCGACAGTGACAAAGGTAACAAAGGGGTAGATAAACGGTACTTCACTACCCTGGTCTACGGTACTAGAATCAAAAGACTTACAACTCAAAATTCGGTTGAAAAAGTGAGAGAAGAAAGTGAAAGTAGTTCTCCGAGAATTCAAAAAGAAACGAAAGACGGTATTCCCACCACAGTAGACGTACAGACTCCAATAACTATAAAGGGGGTCGTTAGAACTAAGGTCGAACACGAAGTAGGTCGGGGTATAAAGTGTACTATATAAGACGTATATTCAATTTATTCGTCCCACAGTTGATTTTTTTCTACATGTTGAACTCTCAAAACTTAATTCAAAATAAACCCTGTTTTACTCTTGACGTGGGATCCTCCGTCGTAGAGTCTATTGAGACTCTCTTACAAAGTTTCACCGTCACCCCCTTTTAGTTATATATACCAAAACCACTTCCCCCTCACGTTATGGTACTTCATGAGTAAAACGTTTTAAGAAAAACAATAAGTACTCCTAGACTAGAGTGGTACTTCCCTAAACCACGAAGAGATCTATACTCCTCTACGTTCCTAACTCTAGTATTTTAGACAAGGAACTTTGTAGGTTGATGGATTTCTGGACAGGGTGGTCTAAGGGACCTCGTGTCTCACGGAGTGAGGTGGGACTTGAGGGAGTCCCCAACAAATTCTAGTGGTCGACATGGTCGGACCCCGAGTTAGAGGTATCTCCGTCTACCGTTCGTGGAAACAACAAGTCAGCAACCACTACGAGAACCATTCACGGTTAAACATCAACTGTACCCACTGTTATATGTCGGAACTACATGAGTAAAGGGTCAAACATCGGTCAGACAACAAGGCACAGGTCAAGATTGAGAACGAAGAACTGGACATATGTCTAAAAAGTTCTCCGTCCATTCCACCAGACCATAAGGGTAGAAGGGTAGAGAACACGGGTAGAAGTCTAGTTTACAAGGAGACTATCAAGGTCAAAAGAACCTCTCTAGAGACCAGAATGGGAAAGGCAGGAAAAGGAAAAAGAAACGTAACTAGTGACTCCTTCCGAAAGAATGGAGAGGAACGATAAGAGACCTTGAGACGTAAATTAACCCATATGGAAAGGGATAGAGGGAACGAAAAGATAAGAGAAGAAAGGAGACGATAAAAATTTCGGAGGAGTCTGTTGGTGAAACGGAAGAACGTGTTGCAAAAGAAACCCTACTAAAACAAACGACGGAGGACATGTTATAACACGTGGAGACAGGTATCTAGAAGTACGTGAGACAAATGATCTAGATTGAGGAATTTAGACACCAGTAGAAGTGACATGTAAGTATCCCCTAAAGTATATTCAACATGGACTGACCGAATCACAAAAGGGACGAAAGAAATCAAATTCGGACTTAAAACGATACTCCTCGACTACTAGACTCGGTGTCAATCGAGGTCCAGAAAAAAACCTTGAAATATGTCGAAGAGGTAGAGGTCCATGTTTCTTACATTAGTTGAGTTAAAGTCATAACTGGTAAACCACTACAGGTACACATTTCAATAGAGAACACAGTAACTTTTTCCCATAAATGATACTGGTCACGTAAGAGAACCGTCTTAAGACAATCGGAAACGGGACGAAGTAAAACATGAGGTTCCGGTTTGAACGGACAATAAGGTCCATAGAGAACGGAAGGATGAAAACGTAAGGTTAGGAGATACTACTGATCCTGTAGAATAAAACCGTAATCAAGATTTCCTCTAGAAGATCCGGAAGTATCTTGACTAATTGCAGTCGAAGAAAGCGTAGTCACCAACCCCGTATCTGAACCTAATGACACTACAACTTACGAAACGGAAGTTTTGTTTGACTCTAGTAAGACAACAAAAGTTTCAACGTGGATTCATGATGTAAAGTCTGAGAAAACAACTAATACTCCCGATGTGGTAAAGAAGATACCTTAAAAACGGGTGTCAACATCTATATTAACAGTAGACTTAATTTATGTGGATAAGGAGTGGTAAAATCAAGTGACTAAGGATTCTACTGGTGCAAATGAGAACGGTAGAGGACGAACTGGTTAGGTTAAATAGAACTAAGTGTCTGGCTTGTAAGGTCCAAGGATACTTAATGACAAGAAATACCGTAGTATAAAATGAAAGTAGTTTTCTGTGTTGGTGTAAAGGTGACTCGTAGTAAAAACGAAACCATAGACACTTATACGCGATTTAGTAAAGTCAACACAGGTTTATAGACACTGAGGTACCTGTCATCGGGTGGTCCGAGGAGACAGGTACCCGATAAGGTCCGTTCTTATGACCTCACCCAACGGTACAGGAGGGGGTCCCCTAGAAGGACTGGGTCTCAGTTTGGATGTAGAAGACATCGATGACGTAACCTTTACTTTAGAAATAACGACTCGGTGACCCCTTCGGGCCCCTATAGAACAAAAGAAATTAATTTTTATTGTAAAACCACAAGTCTGGTGGACCTGTAGTTTTGACGGAAACAACATTCTGAAGATATGTTGGACCGAGGGGACCGAGTGAAAGAATCTCGTCCAAAGAGTCCCGATGAACACTACGATAGTGGGTCTTGACTTCAAGATTTTTAAGGATGACTTATTTTGTGTTAAGAGTTGAAAATCCAACAATGGTAAAAATTTCGACTATAGAATTTGTGTGAAAATGAAAGAATGTCAAGACCGTCAGTCCTCAGGTTTTAGTCTAAATGACCCTACTTTAGTTCCACAGTCCAACCGGCAAAACGGAGAGTTTACAGATCCCTCCCGGAACCAAAGGACCAGAAAGGGTCCAATGTCTCTACGGAAGGGATCGAGGACTGAAATAGAGGCACTCAACCACTACCTGTCCCTTCGGACCACACGACGTCAGGTACCCCAACGTTTCTCTGTGCTGACTCACTGACTTGACTTGACTTCGGAAAGAGAAAATTTCTATGAAACTAATGGAGGTCCCGGAAACGTCCCATTAGTAGAGGAGTAAAGTTCTAGAATTAAATTGGTGTAAACGTATCAGGAAACCCTACAAAAATATCAAAATATAGTAAGTGTCTAAAGTCTCAAATCCTGGATCTATAGTGACCCAGAGAGTGTCTCCCGTCTTCACAAAGAAAAAAAGAAAAAGACGTTATCAGTTTAATTTGTAACAAGTTCTATATAATTTATATAAACGAAATTATGACCCACGTACATTTTTAGTTGGGTAGAATGAAAACAAAAGTGTTTGATAAGATAATCTTTAAACCTCTTACTTCTCTCATGACCGACTTTTTTTTCAATATAAGGTTAATGAAATTTCAATCAAAAGAGAGGAAATGTTTAGTCACTTACTCGTCGATCAAATAATTTTAGATATATTGTGCAATTATCGACATTAAGTTAGAAACCCCTTAAAAAAAAAAAAAAATTCTAGATGTAAACGAAAAACTCTAGTTCTTGTCAAAAAAAGTTGTAGTTTGAAAAGGAACAACTCTCAAGGACAGACTCGAGATTGTGTAAAGGAAACTGTAAACACTACCAATTTACTACTCCACTCTATTATAAACGTGTCAAGGTTCATTAAAGGGTGATGTATAAATAGAACTATAACGAATCCACTATTATTCTGAAATCTGTTTTGTGTGATGCTATACCGACCCAATTGGCCTATAAAGTTTTACGACAATGAAAATACATGACAAAACCTCAGACGACCTCCATTCGTACACATTAATGTCCTTTTTTTAATACCAAAAGTCGAAGACTTGAATTATAGATATCATATTATTATTACGTATCTGAAACATCTTGAATACACTTCATTCAAGATGTACATCTTGATTCGACGTAAAATAAAAATAAAAAATAAAAAAAAAGATAAATTCAAATAAATAAAAAAAAAGAAAATCTCATTGAAAAAAATTTTAGAAAAAAAAATTTAAAAAATTTAAAATTTTAGAAATTAAGAATGTACACAAGGGTTTGTACTTGGGGGGAGGGTGGAGGGAGGGGTATTGTAGAGACACCCAGTAGGGGTACGTGGTCGGGGTTCGTACGACATAGGACGCAGTCTGTATCTGACCGCTAAGTTAAGAATGTACTATCATATGTACAATCTTACGGTAAGAGGGTTTAGTAGGGTGGGAGAGGGAGAGGGAGACTCAGGTTTTCAGGTAATATGTGTAGACACAGAAAAAAGGACAGAACTTAAAAATGTGTTATAGTTCTACTTCCAATCTTCCGGAGAGTATATTCTTTTTCTTGTTCCTATTCTCTTCGATTCTTAGACTGTTTAATAATATGTCAAGTCTTCTCCGTCTTGAACCTGAATTGGGGTTCAAAGGACTGTTATATTCCAATCTTAACGACGACTATTATTATGGTTAATTAGATAAAACAGAAAGTACATGTTGAATAATATATATTTAAACCTCTCTTTATTTTTAGATAGTCGTAATATACGATATGAACGTAAAAAGAACGGAAGGAAACCTGACTCATAAAGAGTACTCATATGAAACAAGGAGGTATTAACCAAAATCGATTAATGAAGTAAAAATCTTCAATGAGACTCAAAATTTATAACGTTTAAATTTTTTATTTTTTTTAATTTTTTATTTATAACGTTTAAATTGAATAATGTTAGATGAAAGTCTCTTACAATACGGTAGAAAGAATATCTATTTCTTGAAAGATTGTTATCTAAAGTAAAAGAGGGAGTTCAGAAAACATGACAATGGGAGTATGTAAAATAAAGATACATACAGTATTTAGAATACAAGATAAATCAGTTAAATTATAATAAATTTGTTAAATTTCACTTTAAAATTTTATATATGGGGCTAAAAATACTAAAGACCACGATAGGTAAGGAAAGACATTTTCGTGTATAAGTAAACCACAGTGCAAAGAAGACGGTTTTATTGAAGAAGTTGTAAAGAATATCATCTCACACAACCATTACCGGAGTGAGTCGAAAAAAAAAAAAATACGTAAAACGGACTTCAAAAACCTTCTTTAAAAAAAGATACAAGTTCTAAGGTGATCATTTTTTCAGTAGGTGATCCATAAGTAGAACAGATGACGAATGTATCAAAGAATATTCTTTTAACAACACTAAGAGTTACCTAACAGATTAAGAGTACCTAAGATGTTAGGTAAATACATCTAAACACCTGAAAGTAAATGAAACCTTTAAGAACCGATAAAAGGCGAGTTCACTAAGAAGACTAGCTAAGAAAGAAAAGAGGAAAGATGTGAGGTCATTGTGTATACATCTGAAAATCTATATAGGAGGTCGGGAACTTACGAGACAAGACAAACACACGTAATATACAACGCAATGTAAAACCCACGATGCGTATAAATAGAGAAGTTCAAGTCACTAATAAAGGAGACGACACAAGTGGAAGAAGTACTTGAGTAATTCTCAAAAAGTATACCACAAAAATAAACAGAAGAAAAATACCCAAGATAAATAAACGTTTTTAAAATAGACGAGTACGAACGACAAATGAAAAAAGTGACTTTGTAAATTATATAACTTGTATCAATAAAATTTTCAGTATTAAGAATATCAAGATCGTAAAACATATAGAGACCCAGAGTCTACTGAAATAAAAATAGTACTTAGACTAAAAACGGTAGAACGAAAAAATATTTAGGACTTTAAAAATGAACTTAAAATTTGTGACACGTTTTCTTTTTTTTGTTTATTTGTTTGTTTTTGGTTTCTGAATCCACATAACATAAAGACGAACCTTTACCAGTATAGAATACAAAATAGTCTGACAATCATATTCCTAACTCAGTTAGATGAGTCACTGATTTGACAAAATCTCAAAACGAAAATTTATCAATAAAAGTCTCATGTTCTCCCAAGGACAGGGACCCTACGTCAATGGAACACCAATCATACTTCGGACCATCCCCTAAAGGGTCACAAGAAAGTGAGAGTATAAGACCGTCCAAAACGTGAAAACATTGTTTTCTCCTCTACCAGATAAAGGAAAATGGGAAGAGATACCATCTGACTAGAAGAGAACTGTCTATGAGTCATTTGGTGAGACTTCGTCCTTTCCTCAACGAAAAGAGAAAGAAAAAAAGAAAAAGTAACTTCATATCATATGAAATAATCAAAGTCTACATTTGGTCTCATTGAACTATAAAAACGTGTAATATCAGGTATTTTTCAATAATCTTTTATCACCGTTGCAAGAGACACAACACGTAATTCCTCTACAAAGAAATAACAGGACAAAGTCAAGTCGACGATTCAGCACAGGTTGAGAAACTCTGGGGTTCCTGACGTCATCCGGTCCGGAGGGACAGGTAGTGGTTGAGGGTTCAAATGAGTTTGAGTACAGGTAACTCAGTCACTATTGTAGGTTTGCAGAGTAGGAGACAGTAGGGGAGGAGGAGGACGGAAGTTAGAAAGGTTCGTAGTCCCAGTAAAGTTTACTCAGTCAAGAAGCGTAGTCCACCGTTTTCATAACCTCAAAGTCGAAGTCGTAGTCAGGAGGGTTACTTGTAAGTCCTGACTAAAGGAAATTCTACCTGACCAACCTAGAGGAACGGTAGGTTCCCTGAGAGTCTCAGAAGATTCGTGGCGTCAAGTTTTCGTATTTAAGAAGCCGTGTGTCGAAAGAAATATCAGGTTGAGAGTGTAGGTATGTACTGATGACCTTTTTGTTATCGAAACTGATCTGCCTCGAAACAGTCGTTTCATTACAAAGACGAAAAATTATTCGACAGATCCAATCAGTATCGAAAAGATGGTTCCTCGTTCACAAAAAATTAAAGTACCGACGTTAGTGGTAGACATCACTAAAAACTCGCGGGGGTTTTATTTCAGTCGGTGACAAAGGTGATAAAGGGGTAGATAAACGGTACTTCACTTCCCTGGTCTGCGGTACTACAATCAAAAGACTTTTTAGTTAAAAAAGTGAGAGGAGAAAGTGAAAGTAGTTCTCTGATAAATCAGGAAGAATTAAAGACGGTATTCCCACCACAGTAGACGTATAAACTTCAATAACTATAAAGAGAGTCGTCAGAACTAAGGTCGAACAAGAAGTAAGTCAGGTCGTAAAGAGTACTACATGACACGTATATTCAATTTTTTTCGTCCCACTGTTATATGTAGGGACTTTCTGAAGAATGGGTTAAACCTTGGTCCGAGAACAAGTACAGGTCAAGATTGACAACGAAGGACTATACGTATGTCTAAAGAGTCTTCCGTTCAGTCCACTGGACCATAAGGGTAGAGAAAGTCTTAAAAGGTGTCAAAAGATACTGGGTGTGACAGTTTCCGAAACCGTATAAGTCATTTCGTCTTTATCTACAAAAAGACCTTGAGAGAACGAAAAAGTTACTAGGTTGTCTACAACCGTTAAACTAGAGACCAAGGAGACGGAAAAGATTTTGGTCGAACTTGTAGACCTTCAAGAGCCAAGTACATAACGACTTCGGACCGAACCTCTTAAAACTCGTAATGAAACGATCGTACACTCTACTCGCGTTAACACGTCATCAAACTCGTAAGAAACCGTAACGGAAAGAACCCCTAACCTTATTTTTGACTGTTGAAGGTCGGGATACCGGTGATGACTCAAAAGGTTTAAACGACCGTATATTTCGTGTCGTGAAAGTGTCGTAGTAGAAAATCCTAATCTTTATCGAGTTGACCTTAAGGTAGTGGAGGTGATGGAAACAAGTATCACTACGAAGGATTCCGGGTGAACTGAAGTGTAAGGTCCTATAGACCGAGATCCACTCACTAGTGTAGTAATACTAATAGACCTAGTACTTATAAAAGAAACATGTCAAGAAAACACATAAGAACAGTGGAGAAGGATTATAGAAAACGAAGACAATCCAGGTATGGTAAAGACAGGAAATAACTCGGGTAGAAACGTACTTTACAAGGGAACCATAAAGATTAAAAGAACTTCTCTAGAGATCAGAAAGGGTAAGATAACGAAAGGAGATAAAGAAATGTGACTAGTAACTCCTTCCGAAGGAATAGAGAGGGACGATAAGAAACCTTGAGACGTAAGTTTACCCATATAGAAAGGACAAGAGGAAACGGAAAGTTAAGAGAAGAAAAGTTTCGATAACATTCCGGAGGAGTCTGTCGGTACAACGAAAAAACGTAAAGAAAAAGAACCCCTACCAGAACTAGGGACAGAGGACACATTACAGAACTTGGAGGTAGGTATCAATTAGTCCATGAGAGAGATAGTCTAGATCAGGGAATTTAGATAAAGAATTAAGGTGACATATTAGTATTCCCTAAACTAAATTCAGTATGGACTTACCACATCACCAAAAGGGATGAAAGAAGTTAAATTCAGACTTAAAACGGTATTCCTCAAATATTTGACTCGGTATCAGTCGAGAACCAGAATAAAAACGACTGACATATCTCGAAGAGGTAGAAACCGACGTTTCTTATACTAGTTAGACTAAAGTCACAACCGGTAGACCACTACAGGTCCACATCTCAGAAGAGGACATAAAAAACGATACTGGTCACGTAATAGAACCGTTTTGAGATAATGGTAAACGGGACGAAGTAAGACATGAGGTTTCGGTGTAAACGGACAATGAGGTCCCTAAAGAACTGAAGGATGAAAACCTAAGGTCAGGGGATACTACTTTTCCTGTAGAAAACCCCATAATCAAGATCTTCCAGAAAACCTTTCAAGATCTTCCAGATCTTCCTTTAAACAAAAATTAACTCCATTATTTAATACTATGATTCGTTTCATACGTGTATCATTTAGTCCACTTCAAGTTAAGTTTTATTAGATTTCTCTACAAAGTAATTTCCTTGATTATATATAAAGACTTCATAAAATTCCTTAGGTTTCTATAAACACCATTTTACATACTATTAACACTTCTCTTTAAGTCTACTTTTAAACCTTTGAGTATATATACACACACACACACCTTTTAAGTATATCTGTATAACATTCTTGAAGTGTAAAGAGAAGTTATTAAATATAAATTATTCTACATAAAGAAAGACTATCATGTAGTACGTATGTTTTCAGTCGTATATAGTAACTTAACAGAAGTCATGTTTTACACGGCAAAATTATTGTACTATGTTATTTTATCGATAAACCGAAGTATTCGAATACGTAGACTAAACTATCATGTAAGTTCAATTTATCTATGGTTTGTAAAAAAAGGTGGGAAGGTTATAGTTTTCCCCGGTTTTATAAACGTATACTTTATGCACTTGACAGTTCTTTCTGAATAGAAATGTCGGTCAAAGTCGTCTGTTATAAATACATTAACATGTGAGTATTAAGTTTTCTTTTAAATTGCTGTTAAAATAAATTCTTGTGACAGTAGAACAAAGACCTTTTTTTGTTAACCCCGTGATAAAGACGGTTTCTCCAAATCCTTTGAGTTTCGACGGTCAATACGTTTAAGTATACTTTGTTGTTGAGGTCGCAGTAAGTTCCTGCGGAACAACCATTACTAATAAGAAGATGACACTGGTAGAAACATTAACACGTAAATTCTTCTTTTCAATTTAAAAGTTGGGTAAATTGTAGTCCTTCTTTTATTACTTAGAGTCCCCACAAACAAAACTACTAATGTAACTTTGACAATATCTAAAACAATCTCTTTAAGGTGAAAGGGGGTACTACATGAAATAAAGGATCAACGAAGTAAAGAGAAAGTCAACGGAACAAATCGTCATTACTACACATTACAACCATTACGTAATAATGAGATGTTGTTCTCTTTTATAACATCTAAACCCCCAAACATTCCTTACACAAAAAGAAAAGAGGTATGATTAAGTCTTGGTAGACTCTCTCTATAAGTCCTAAATCTAACTAACTCCAGATTTGAAATGAAAATGACAATTATTTCGACTTACTTCTCGTACTAAAATGTAAACACACTTCCCTTAAACAATGATAAATAAGGACCAAAACCAAATAATTGGTTTTCGTGTTGATCTTTTTAATGTCCTAAAGGTACATCTCTCTTAACAGGGTACGTAGAACACTAGTCCTTCGAGAGTTTCTTATTTTATAACTCGTTACAAAGAATGTCTGAATAGGATTTGAATGACATAATTGACAGATAGTTACGTATCTTTAATGATGTCTGAATGACCAAATTTGGTTGTGAGTGCATAATGGAGTGTGTATACAGTCTTCTGGTCCGTACAGATAATACCCATGACCCACGTCCCTTAGTGTAGGATGTTTCAGTGTAACCCGTCCCGACTCCGAGTCCCAGGAGAGGATTCGAGTACACTGATACCTGTCTCGAATAAAGAACTTGTGTACCATCCAAAAAATAAGTCCTGGTCTACCTCGTAGAGAGACTAGAGTTGTTCTCGGACTTGTCAGAAAATTCCTAAGTGGACTATTCCGTCCGGTCGGATCTTATAAAAAAAGAAGACTAATTAAGTTACAGTTTGACTAATTTCTGACGAAAATAGACGTTTTACGTAAGTGGAAACAGTAAATCACATTGTAGTAGTACCCTCACTTAAGGTAGTTAGTTAAGAAGGATGTTTGTTCCCTTTCTCTAATACCTCGTACAATTATGGTTCCAGACCCTTAAAACCCTCGGTAGAATCTTAAGAAGGATGATGTTAACGGTCGGTATTTCAGGTGAGAAAGGAAATTCGTCGATTATACCTTATTTCTCTCTCAAGTTCTCAATGGTATACACACATATATATATATATAAAGATGATCTTTCATAGTCGGATTCCCTTTCTAATAGAGGTTATTTCAAGAAACGATGTAAAATAAAATTTGTAAATAACTCAGTTTAAAGGGACATTTTTGTACCAGGTCATAACAAGTTACAAATAAGACTTAAAGGGGTTAATCGTGAAGTTCTTAAGTTCTCTCTATGTTGAGTACTGTAATATAGAACTTTGATACTGAAAAGATATATCATCGAAGTTACATCAAACTTGAATACAATATATGTGTGTATTTTAGAACCTTCTTTGATACAATTTGTGACGTGAAGTGAATTTTAACATGTCTAAGAGACCATAATAAGAAAAAAAGATGGAGAAGGACATAAAGTAATGTCTATAATTTGTGTCTGTGAAATTTTAAGAGTAGAATGAAGATAACTGACTTAAAAGAGAATATAAAACCAGTAAACCAGGATAGAAAACCGTCGAGATCATTAAAGTCATTTATAAACTACAAACTTCTCATATACAAAATTTAACACATTGAAGAAGATAGTTTCGAAAAAGAGTTTAGATAAGGATCGACTCCTTGACTACTTGACTGAGATTAATACTTGAACGACTAAAACTCTACTCGATGTCAACGTCATTATTATACAGAATACACAAAATGTGAGTGGTGGATGAAGAGTAGTATAGGGAGGTCACTAAGGTTTAGTGACTCTATAAGTGACTCAACCGGAGGGTGACCCCAGACTTGGAATATTAGAAACAGGTAAGTCGTGTAACTCTGTTTTCTTTTAAGATAATACAAAAAGTCTTTCAAAACTGAGTGAAAGAAGTGAACAATGAATGTAACAAATATTAAACTTTTATAGAACTAACTTTTTGAGTAGACGTAAATACGAGTCAAGAAATTGGAAAGAAAAATGGTCTTAGAACATGTAAGAGTAGAAGTTTAAAGCACAGAAGTCAGTGTGTTTTTAAGTTTTTGAACGACTAGAAAAGACTACGAGTTGACAGTAGAAAAAGAGTTCGGGACACAAATGTGGTCGGACAAAGGTTTATGGATCTTTGTCTTTATAGGATTTTGTTCTTTACCGACTGTAGACGAGTAGAGAGGTATGAATGTGAGATATTTTATATCGGAAAGTATTAACAGAGTCGTTGTAAGACGACGGAAATTTATTTTGTTTTTAATAATTCGGTAGTTTAATCGTTTATTTATGTAAACGTTAAAAAGATCTAAAGATCTGGTAAGGGTACCTCCTTAATAAACCGATTTGTGATGAAAAGAATCGGTCTTTGTCTTCAAAAGACGACTGGATCAAAACTTTCCTGAAGTTAGGAGTGGAGTTTAATTATTTGTTACATTCCTCTTATGACTTACATTTCGACATTTAAGTTCGTGTCACCATTTTATCTCACTTAACCTATATACATAACGATGACGGATTTAATGGAGGGAAGATAATAGTTTCAGTTTCTAATACATTGTTTAGTAAACACATTGATTTACACATTCAGGATAAAATTTTCAGTGTAGATCAACAGACTAATCATACGATGGTTCTTAAAGAATTCCTTATAACAGGTCACCATCCACTTTTTAAAACTTAAATCTTTCCGGTATGGTTTAACAGTCTAGTAGAGGTCGTATTAATTCGTAAAAAACTTCAGGATTTTCAATGAAAAATGATCCATATGTAAGATGACCTATTCCTTTTGCATACTGACAATTCTAGTAGTACAAAAGATATGGTAAACTCATAGTATTCATATTAAATTTATATTTAAAACCCCTTTCGCGTTGGTACTTCCAAATGAAAAATTTTTTTATTGGATTTCTTCCCTCAAAGTAAATCTTTCTTGAAATAAGTCTCCAGTGATTCTCAATCTGCGTTAACGAAAGTAATCTTGTTATTAATCGTAGTCCTGATGGAACCTCCAGGTCATCAATTCTGAAGTCAGAAGGTGACGTTCCCCGGATCGAAGGTAGGTACCACCTCCTTGTTAGGATGTACGGAGTGTCTAACGAGGAGGGTTTTTTGTCCGATTAATCGTTGACAACTGACATTATACATACGAAGAGTCTCGAGAAAACTGGGACTATAAAATACAATCCATTCTCATTGGTCTAAAATTTGTCTTATAGATAAACAGGTATATACGTTTTTATCTATAAGTGGAATAAATTTATATTCCACTATTTATAACGTAAAGTAGATAGAGTGTATATTTTAAAGTATACATATATACATAATCAGTGTAATAAATGTGTATAATGAAAGAATATACGATTGAAGACTAAACTAAAAGAACTCCGTATGTTTTAATCCGGAGACGGACTCCCATTTTCAGAGGTGAAGGTGACGTCCTAGTTCTTGTAATACTATATCTAATATGTTTAACATTGTTTTGTCACTTATTTCGGATTTATATAGTGACATCTAATGATATGTTTCAATTAAATATCGTTTCCTTAAAGGTAACATGTAAATCTGTTTCTTAAACTCTCGTTTTATATGGGAGAATTTCGTTTCTCGAGCTAGATGGTAATTTTTCATATACACAGTCTGTTATGTGAAATATGTTGTTTACATTTCTGTTTTACAACAACAAAATTCTTCAGTTGTCAGAAGTCAAACCTTCCTTTCAACCACCCTTTGATTTGTCTCGGAAAATGTACATATTTTGTATTGAAATTAAGTTTTACCTTTCAAAGGTAAACAGTGCTCTCCATACCCAGACACCTAACTTTTCATAACAACAACACAAACTCTTACAAAAATTCCTTTTAAAAAGTCATCTGAATCATAAAATTCATCCGGACCTTCTTCCCCTTTCGAAAATAAAACATTCCTTCCTTACGTGAAGTTTGTATCAAAGACGTTACTCGTCTTCGACTCTACACTCTCACTTAGAATTCACGTACTATTTTGATATACATTTACTTCTACCTTTCTAATCAGCACCAGTCCTATACTTCCGGAATTTATGTCTGTTTTCCAAGACTGTAGGACATTTGGGTCTTCTTAGTGGCTTTTCATATAATAAACCTCAATAACAAGTTCTATTATAAGGAATTTCGTCAGGAACCCTTAAATTAATGTCTACTCTCTTTGCACTGTAACCTTCCGGTAACACTTGTGACCTTAAAGTACAGATAACATTATCGGGTCCGTCTTTTATCGTGACAAAGTTACTCTCATTATCGTCATCCTCACTTTCTCGTTTTTCGATCTTACCTAATCAATTATTGAATCAAAACGTGTATGGTTATAAAGGATTCGAAGAATCTTTAAATTTAAATGACACGATCTCTTTCCTTTTATTTTGTGTTTCACAGATATTAAACCGTCAAATGTAGGTGACACAAATGTTAGAATTTTTAATAATTTAGTCTGTGTAAAACGTCGACTCCTTTGGTTCTGGTTCTATACCATTTATTGAAAGGATTCCGGTCCCTACCTCGATGATCCGTGATGAATATCAAGATTAGGGGAAGTTTGTACAATGTATTGTACAAGTCTATTAAAGAAGTTGTCAAAATATATATATATGTATTTATATATACATACATATGTATATGTGTATATATAAATTGTTAAAATAGTAATTAAATTCCTTTTATTTATAAACTATATATAAATAATGTTTATATATAATTTATGTATATGATCTATATATAAAAAGGATTTGATTACTATTTTTAACAAATTTTTATACCAAAATTTTTCTCATGGATGAAGTCTAAGTTCTACCACTTCAACTTCCTACACTCGAGTAAAGGAGATTCTTTCGTGGTTTTAACGTCGATTGACAACTTGTTGATACCTGTCCTCCTATGACTTGAGTGTTTTTTTTTTTTTTTTTTTCTTTTGGGTTCCAGGTTTCTGTTTCTTCTTCGACGTCGTTCTGTCATCCTCCCCGTGTTAATACTTTGTTAGTTTAGAGTATAGGCGACCCACCTACTGAGTGTTTGACCTTTTGTTCAAGAGGTTGACAACACTTACAATACTTGGGGTGAAGGTCGGACCAGACTAGGTTATTTCTCTGACCCTTAGGGTCCCTTAGACTGGAACTTCTGGTCACCCTAAACGAATATCCTGAAGGTATCCTAATCCCCTTTGTCTCTGAGTCAAAACCTCCCGTGTTTGTTTTAGAACGTTCGTAGTCCTGGGTATCGTTTCCTCGTCATTACAGTACCCTCTGACCCGGTTTTGATAAACGATCACAACCTCCCGGAAGACACTTTGGAAACCAGTCGTCCCCGAGTGGTATTCCTGTCTCCTTGTCCGTCGTCGTCAAACCTTTCCAGAGGGAACCGTATTCGACAGAGACTTCAACGGTAATTACGATAGAATCTCGGGTATGTGGTGTCCCGACCCAAGTCAAGTCAAATCAGCGAGTCAGTACAGGCTGAGAAGCGCTGGGATACTTGGCGTCGTGCGGTCCGGAGGGACAGGAAGTTGTTGAGGACCTCAGGTGGGTTTGGATACAGGTAACACAACCACTACGGTAGGTTGGTAGAGTAGGAGACAGTAGGGGAAGAGGAGGACGCGAGTTAGAAAGGGTCGTAGTCCTAGAACAGTTTACTCAGTCGAGAAGTGTATTCCACCGGTCAAAGTCGAAGTTGTAGTCAGGAAGTTTACTTGTAGGTCCTGATTAGAGGAAATCCTACCTGACCAACCTAGAGGAACGTCAGGTTTCCTGAGAGTTCTTAGAAGAGGTTGTGGTGTCAAGTTTTCGAAGTTAAGAAGCCCCGAGTCGAAAAAAATATCAGGTTGAGAGTGTAGGTATGTACTGGTGACTTTTTTGGTATCGGAACTGATCTGCCTGGAAACAACTGTTTCATTACAGAGACGAAAAATTATACGACAGATCCAACCAGTATTGAAAGGAAGGTTCCTCGTTCGTAGAAAATTAAAGTACAGACGTCAGTGGTAGACGTCATTAAAACCTCGGGTCTTTTTATTCCAGACTGTGACAAAGGTGTAGATAAACGGTACTTCACTACCCTGGTCTACGGTACTAGAAACAAAAGACTTACAACTTGAAATTCGGAGAAAGTGAAAGTAGTTCTCCGAGAAATCAAGAAGAAGTGAAAGACGGTAATCCCACCACAATGGACGTATAGACTCCAATAACTATAAAGAGGGCCGTTAGAACTAAGGTCGAACACGAAGGAGGTCGGGTCGTAAAAAGCACTACATGAGACGTATATTCAATTACTTAGTTCCCGACCTAATGGAGTTCCGTTTGTTAATTGTCCCTCCCTCTATTAACCTAATTTCGGAATGACTCGTTCCGGGACGGGTGGTCTCGTTCTGGGTGAAAAAGGGTGACGGTCAAGAAGGGTAGTCCAGGAGGTAGTCTCCCGTCTGTCTTTTCTGGTCTTCTTATTCTCAGGGTGTCGATGATTTTACATTTGGTATAATGTCTTTCTATTAGTCGTACTTTTTCGTCTTTGAATACAGGGTCTACTTCTCTGTTTTATCTTGGGATCTTTTTGTTGCTGTACTTCACCTCTATCTGTAGGAAAGTCTTTTACTTAAGTCTTATTACTATCACTTCTACTAGATCCTAGAACCCTTTTATTACCTCTCCTTCGTTCTTTACAAATGGTTTCTGGATGTTCTTGATTCCTTGTTTGTTTGTCTCTACCTATTATATCATATTCCTTATTTAACGTCTTATTGACTCGGCCCTCTTGTCTATTTACTGGACCTCTTGTCTTACCAACTATAGTGACGGTGTCTTGGCTTATATCTTTTTTCCTTTTTCTTTACTTCTGTTTGATTCTCTGGAGACCTTGTTGTAATTTATGTGGTCTAAGTATAATATCCTCAGGGTCTTCCTCTTCTCTCTCTCTTTCCTAGACTCTTTTATAAATTTCTCTATGATCGACTATATTTTGTTAGAGAAAAAGGTTTTGAATTAATGACAGAGTCACAAAACCGGACAGTGAGATTTTACGATTATATACATTTTTTTTTTTTTTTTTCTCTCTCTCTCTCTCTCTTCTACTGACATAACCGTTTGTACCAAACGACAAACCAATTACTGTACAATTCAATGCTTTCTAGATCATAAAAGAGATTCCTTACAATACAACCTCCCATGATGTCATTCAAGGGATGTAAACTTGGAAGTTTAACACTGTAAAGTTTCTACTCTCGTACAGGGATATACGGTCGACAACATGACATGATGACATGGAAAGTACTATAGTATGACATTCTAATTTTACAAGAAAATAAAAGACACAAAAAGAAAGAATACATAATAAACACACTTTTGATAATATGTAGATAATGTCCTGTCATGACATATCGACTAACACATCAGCCCATGGATCCAATTGAAACTACCCGAATACTTGTTCAACCCAAATGTTTGTGTGAGAGTCTTGTCTCACGTAAGTATTCATCACCTGTATGATATTCTCTATGATGTCTTTCAGATAGTGTAAGTCGGTAACGAATTCGTGAAACAGATAGAGTTGGATCAAGTGTGATTATTAATGGGACACTTTACCTATGACAATAAAATTTTCTTTTACTTTTTGTATTTCCCATTCATTACACGGAATTGTCACACACTTACTCTCTTTTCCCTAATTTTGGGTCAGTCTGTGGTTATAGAGACTAATATTAATAACATTGACATAAATGAAAATACCTTTTTTATTGATATAATAATTAATTACCTTGACTTAATTACGAATTTATACCATTTAAAAATACAAGGTTTAGGATGGTTTTGAATTTATAGGTTTACCAAGTTACAGTACAGTACCGAATGAAATTCCTCATTTTAGTATTCATGTTTTGATTAGAAATAATACCATATTACTGAAATCTTTTTGAAAAGGTGAAAGTAGATTTTAAATAGGAAAAACTACCAGAATATTCATTTAGGTGTAAATAAATAGTATGATTATTTTACCTCGAAACAAAGATGATGAAATAAAACATAAAAATAAATATTCCGATAAGAAAATGGAATCAGGAAATGACGGAAGGAAAAAGATAAAGTAGTACAAACCAAATAAATAAAAAAGGTATTACAAACAATACTTAACTTAAACTAACAAGTCCTGCGTTCTCAAACGAAAATTAGACTCATTATAACTGACAAATGTAAAAAGAAGACTATTTTATAGTCGAAATTATGTATCTTATGATCAAGTTTAGTCTGTAAAAGACAAGACCTTAAGTAATATCCGTATATATCCTCGGTAGATTAGATCGAAGATACAGAATACCCTCGTAAAAAGTATCAAAAATCTTAGAAACATGTTTAAAACAAAACATAAAGTTAATCAGTCAAAATAGAATTAACTAAATTTTAAGTTAGATGACACACTGTACAAACAGAGTTACTGAAGAAAAATAAAGATCTTAAAAAGTCCACCTGAAATAAAAGTCTTGTCAAAATTCAATTTCTTTTTATCTCTCCTTTCATATTGAGGAATGGGTTTCACCATGTAACCAATGTTAGGTACTAGAATGAACTTATATAGTAAAAGTAAATCTCGGGTATCAAATGTAATCTCAAGTGAGAACCGTAACGTGTAAGATGCCTAAACTCGTTTACGTGTCACTGCACATCCGTGGTAATATCATAGTATGTCTCAACAAATCGACGGGATTTTTAGGAGACACGGAGTGGACAAATAGAGAGGGGTGATTACGGACCACTGGTGACTAGAACAATAATGGAGACATCAAAACGGAAAAGGTCCTCCAGTATATCAACCTTTATTTTATAGGTGAGAAAAGTCTAACCGAATAGAGGAAATCGTTCTACGTAAGTATTAATAAGGTACAGAAAAGTGTCGAACTGTCGACTCAGTAAAAACCGATACTTATTATAAATTAAAAACCTACATAGTTTCAAATAAATACGTAAACGGAAACCTTTCGGTAGAAACAAACGTAGATATAAGACCGTTAATACTTATTTCGACGATATTTCTAGACACACCCAAAAACATTGTTGTATTTGAAAGTTGGGTTCTTCGTACTAACGACTTAACATACCGTTCTCTTATAAATGAAAACATTCTTAGACGGGTTGACAGATTGTTCCACCGACGTAGTAAAACGTAAGAATGGTCGTTATTTACTTTTAAGGACAACGAGATGTAGGAGTGGTCGTAAACTATAACGATCACAAAACTTAAAACCAATAAAATAAATAAAGAAAAAGAAAAAAAAAAAAAAATTTAAAATTTTAGAAATTAAGAATGTACGCAAGGGTTTGTACTTGGGGGGAAGGTGGAGGGAGGGGTATTGTAGAGAGACCCAGTAGGGGTACGTGGTCAGGGTTCGTACGACACAGGACGCAGTCTGTCTGACCGCTAAGTTAAGAATGTACTATCATATATACAATCTTACTTAAAACCAATAAAATTATCCACACACTTGCACTTGCACTTCAGCGAGTCAGCACAGGCTGAGAAGCACTGGGGTACCTGACATCGGATGGTTCGAGGAGACAGGTGCCCTAAAAGGTACGTTCTCATGACCTCACCTAACGGTAAAGGAAGAGGTTCCCTAGAAGAGTTGGGTCCCTAGCTTGGGCCCAGAGGGTGTAGTATCTGTCTGCGAAATGGTAGACTCGGTGGTCCCTTCACCATGAATAATAACAAACTTAAAGTTTAAGGAATTACTGTATATTACACCACATACAAAAGTATTCGAATAAACGGTAGACATGTAGAAGAAACCACTTCACAGGTAATTCTATAAACAGGGAAAAAAAAATTAATTTAACATACAAACGAATAAAAACTTACAATTCTCAAGAAATTTATAAAACCTATTTAAGAAACAACGGACACCGAACGTTTACAAAAGAAGATCCAATCTCAAATAAAGGGGTAACTGTTCACAAAAACGTCTTGTCTTTAAAAAGTAAAAGTACTTCAGGTCGATTCGTTAAGAAGTACCTAATACGAAAACCACAACATTGATTTTTCAAAAACGTTTACGTTCCAATAGATCTAAAAGACGATATAATAGAAGATTGTCAAAGTTTCTAAACGTAAAATGTAAATCCAGATACTAAGTAAAACTCAATTAGAAGGATTTCCCACATTCAAGACATATCTCAAAAATTTTAAATAAAATGTACACATACAGGTCAACAGGTCGTGTTAAACAATATTATGAAAACGAAGAAACACTTTATGGTCAATCGATATAAACACATTCAAATAAAGACATGAGAAATAAGACAAAGTAACTAGATAAACAGAAAAGAAAATGGTTATAACATGACAAAACTTCTGACATAAAGATCATAAAAATTAAACAGGTAGAAGTAACGATGACCGACTACAGGGAACTTCAATTCAATTAAAAGTATTAATAAACGTAAAAGTTAATTTATATAAGTAATAGTGGAACTCCTATGTGTATATAAGTAAACTATCGAGAAAATTCCAACAGAACGAATCTTAAGATTTGTCTAAACAGAGTTTAAAAAATAAACAATCGAGAGAATCATAGTTCAAAGTAATGTATAAAAGCCTACATAAAACATCTGAGTAGAAATTACACGTAAAAACCACAGGGTCTAATATGAAGAAATAAAAAAAAAAATTAAAATTTTAGAAATTAAGAATGTACGTAAGGGTTTGTACTTGGGGAGAGGGTCGAGGGAGGGGTATTGTAGGGAGTCTAATATGAAGAAAAAAAAAAACCATATTAAAATAAATAAATAAATAAATAAATAAATAAAAAATTTAAAATTTTAGAAATTAAGAATGTACGCAAGGGTTTGTACTTGGGGGGAGGGTGGAGGGTGGGGTGTTGTAGAGAGACCCAGTAGGGGTACGTGGTCGGGGTTCGTACGACGTGGGACGCAGTCTGTATCTGACCGCTAAGTTAAGAATGTACTATCATATGTACAATCTTACGGTAAGAAGGTTTAGTAGGGTGGGAGAGGGAGAGGGAGACTCAGGTTTTCAGGCAATATGTGTAGACACAGAAAAAAGGACAGAACGTATGTCCCAGCAGTAACGGTAGAAGGATTTAAGGTATATATACACAATCATATGACATAACCACAAAAAGAAAGACCGAATGAAGTGAGACATATTAACCGAGGTCAAAGTAGGTAGAGTAGTCTTGACTAAGTTTACTTAAGAAAAAATGCCGACTCATTATGAGGTAACACATATACATGGTGTCGAAAGAATAGGTAAGTAGACGACTACCTGTAGATCCAACAAAGGTACAGGACCGATAATATTTGTCACGACGCTACTTGTAACCCCATGTACACAGAGAAAGTTAAGACCAAAGGAGCCACACATACGGGTCTTCACCCTAACGACCCAGTATTCCATCAAGATAAACGTTAAAAAATTCCTTAGAGGTGTGACAAGAGGTATCACCGACATGATCAAACGTAAGGGTGGTTGTCACATCCTCCCAAGGGAAAAGAGGTGTGGGAGAGGTCGTAAATAACGAACGTCTAAGAATTCCGATGATAAAGTTAAAGTTAAAGTAGACAGAAGGATTCAAAGAGTCTGGTTTTAATTTAATACACAAATATAAACACGAATAGGTAGATATCACTATAACCGTTATAACGTCTAAAACAACGTTTCCAAATCAAGTTTCACATCGGAGATTCGAGATAGACGAAGTGAACAATGGAAAGGTACACATTACCCTAAAATATACAGTTGAACTGATCCGATGCCATAGGTCAACAAACGATTTGTAGTCAAATTTATGTCGATACTTTTATAAATCGTCTACACTAATTGTAAATTTAGACATCTGAAACTCATGTCTTCTAATGGTGGTATTAGACCTACTCAGAGTAAACTAATTGACTACCAGACTCTCTTTTCTGACTCCAGTGGTTCCTTCTTCCTTAAGAAAAAAAAAAAAAAAAATCAAAAAATAAAAAAATTAAAATTTTAGAAATTAAGAATGTACGCAAGGGTTTGTACTTGGGGGGAGGGTGGAGGGCGGGGTATTGTAGGGACACCCAGTAGGGGTACGTGGTCGGGGT
The DNA here is from genome assembly GCA_006410555.1 of Capra ibex. Lineage (NCBI taxonomy): Eukaryota > Metazoa > Chordata > Mammalia > Artiodactyla > Bovidae > Capra > Capra ibex. The sequence goes on along the minus strand of SJYO01041852.1, from coordinate 3,494,325 downwards.
TCGTACGACATAGGACACAGTCTGTATCTGACCGCTAAGTTAAGAATGTACTATCATATGTACAATCTTAAGGGTAAGAGGGTTTAGTAGGGTGGGAGAGGGAGAGGGAGACTCAGGTTTTCAGGCAATATGTGTAGACACAGAAAAAAGGACAGAACGTAGGTCCCAGCAGTAACGGTAGAAAGATTTAAGGTATATATACACAATCATATGACATAACCACAAAAAGAAAGACCGAATGAAGTGAGACATATTAACCGAGGTCAAAGTAGGTAGAGTAGTCTTGACTAAGTTTACTTAAGAAAAATTGCCGACTCATTATGAGGTAACACATATACATGGTGTCGAAAGAATAGGTAAGTAGACGACTACCTGTAGATCCAACAAAGGTACAGGACCGATAATATTTGTCACGACGCTACTTGTAACCCCATGTACACAGAGAAAGTTAAGACCAAAGGAGCCACACATACGGGTCGTCACCCTAACGACTGACGAAATCTGAGTTTGAACTCGTATTGAGAGGGACCCAGAAATCCGAAGTCAGAAGGGACTTCTAGAGTTTAGAAGGTCGGAGGTATTATGTACATGTCTCTAATTATAAAGTATATATATAATGACTATCGGAGTACTTCACTAGTTAATGTACAAAAACAAAACAAAAGTCTGATTTTAAAAAAAGTCGAACGAAAAAATTATGGGTTATACGAACCCCATCTCTATCTCCACTACCAACCCTCACGTAGTGGTATTCATCCGAAGGAGACGAAAAATAGATACAGTTTAAAACTCTTAACAGTATGGTTAGGAATATAAGATAACTTCTCATTTTTATACCTTTATGTACATTAAAAATTAAAAGGAATTTTTTACTCACTGTGACATAAAGATGATATAGATTTAATGATACAATTATATTAAACAATAAATCACAAAACCAAATTATAAAAGTAATGAGAAACTGTTTGTTAAATCGAACATCTATTTTTATCATTTAAAGAACAATCATAAACTAAATCTTAGAATCTTAAATATCTCTAGAAAAATCTTATAAACACCTAATTTTGTCCAGTTCTGTTATTAGGAGGTTTTGTTCTCCTTCAGGACGTTCTACCAAAAACTCCATAAGTGTATCTTCGAGAAACTACAGTAAAAGACGTGTAAACATAAAAATATGTATTGATATTTCAGTTAGTTTTGTAAAATCAATTTTTCGGTAATACATAAAAGAATCCAAATATTATAAAATTATATGTTTTTCACAACAGTATGATAGTGATGTGAATTTTAAGACTCAGACGAGTCTTAAAATGATATTTTAAGAGTTTTATATAAACGACTTGACCGAGTCCGTACCATCGATGTCAGACATCAGAGGGTTGAACGTCAAATACAGTGATACTACATTTTAAACTAACCAAATAACAAAAACAGTATGTCTTATTTAAAATCCAATACGATTATTAATATAGTGAAAGTTCGTAACGTAGGATAAGTCTAAGAAATCCTATTTCATTTTATACCTAAATATCAAGTACGGTACTTTTAATACATTTCGACACTACATAAGTAACCACACATAGTACTTTTACTTTCATAAAAATATTTTGTACGTCTAAAGATATATGTTGTTCACCTTCATGAAGTGAATCGAAGTTCTTGTAGGAAGATATCTGGAGAAATACCTTCCTAACTTTCTAAAAACAAGTCAAAAGAAACGACTAAGGTTAAGAATGGTGGTTAATTAAAAAAGGACGGATCTACCTTAGGGATAGAAGACGTAACGTCTGTATAAGAATGTCAGACTCGGTGGTCCCTTCGGGGATTTCGTCCCCACTTGTTCTCCATGGTTTAGTGGGGACCAAATATTCTGACCAGGAGATTGGTGACTCTATGCCTCGGGAATCCTCTAGAATAGGTTGATTTATAGTGGATGTAGGTACTCTCGTAGAAGTCGGAGTTGAGAAAAAACTAGATTTCTAGCTGTATGTGTGTGAAAAGTCTACGATCTTTTCGTTTTTACCCCTTTCTCTAATGAAAGATGAAACTTTGTGAACCAAATCACACTCTTTATCTATGAAGTAGTCACCTGTTTATATTTTTGTATCCTTAATATATTTTTAAAATTTTATGTTACTATGTACAATTATAGTTTGCCATCTCTTCTTTACTCTCTCTGTCCTGAAGTCGTACAAATTTTACGATGTTTTATAAAAAAATTATAAAACATTTTATAACAAGATCTGTAATTAATTTTAATTTACAAATCTAAATACCATATGAACAACTAAATTTCATATACAATGTCAAAACGTGACATCTCTTTATATGAGAGACTTATAATATCTCCCGTTCATTTCACAACTATATCACCTAATATAAGGAATGAGATAGTAAAAAGGAATACTCGAGAAGGATAAAAAGATAAGAAAATAATTCAGTATATTCTTTTTTATATATATATGTAAAGGAGTATGTAAATATACATAGCATACTCTTATAAAGATCTTTATGTTCAGGTGTATGTACGATGTGTGTGTCTCAATAATGGTTTATTTCCATACTTTTATTATCCTTTTCTTGTTATTCTCAATATATAAAACACAGTAACAAAAGGTAAAGGGAACAAAGTAATTTAGATAATCAACGGATAATTTCCGTTAGAGACCAGTGTCCCAACAAAATACTTTGTTTGTAGAGTTAAAATACCTCTTTGTCCCTTTGTCGACAGTGTATTAGAATGAGGTCCTAAAAGTCCGGTCGTCTCGTTAATATTTCGTCCTGTGAGACAGATTACATCGACTGTACATTAGTCGAAGGTGACAACGAAACCGGTTTTATTACACGTAATTTAAAACATTCCTTTTGTAGAAATAACTCGTTCTTTAATAAAGATTTACCGAAACGTAATCCATTTGATTATGTGAAAATGTTAGTATTACTACAAACCCCCCATGCACACACGACACGAATCAGTGAGTCAACACAGGCTGACAAAATAGAGTATCAACACACTGGAGTCACTTGATTACACGTCAGTCCGGGTCGAACTACGACCAAAATATACCTGAATAAATGGAAAATAGTAGAGGGTATTAGACTCCAACTAGGTGATACAAAGAAAATCGACCGTCCATGAAGTATGGTCAAACGACAAAGGAGAGGGCCCGAAACAATCCCAGTTCATAATTTTACAATTATATTATCTTTCTCTTATTGATGGATACGTAATACATGTAAAGAAGACAAATTACTCTTTAGTCATAATTTTTATCACCGAAATTTTTTATATTTATTTGCTTTTATCGACGAGTTAACTTTCGGATGACTGACCAATTCCTCTGTTACACAGATCACGTCCCGAAACATCTCGAATGACTACCACCTTAGAAACCACTTGAGTTTGACTTCTGCAATTCACAACTCGAAGGTTTTAAGGGTGAGAATACGACACGACGTTCCTAAGATTTAAATGATCGACGATTCTCAAGGGCTGATGTGTGATATTTCGATTTTATATGTTTTAACACACTGAAAATTTTTTAAGACTATACAACTACTTGCAATAATGTACCTAGTTAGACATATCAAAACCACTGAAAAAATCGTCCAGTCACCAATTCTGAGGTACAAGGGTGATGTTCCCCGGGACCAAGGTAGGGGTATCCCGTTGATTCTAGGGTATACGACCCGTATTTTTTTAAATTTTTGTAGGTATATCAAAACAGATCAGTTTTCTACGATATGTAGGGGAACCTGTCTGACTTCGTTTCTTTCTCTCTCCCCTCTCTACTTATATATGTCGATATATTGACTAAGTTCCGTGTCAATTGTTATTTCATCGCCCCTCTTTGTATCTAAAATTTTTACGGAACTGGACCTCAGTCCAGACTTCTAGTATCAAAAAGAAAATATTGGAAGTCCATTGTGAGAGTAAATTCAGTAAATACGTAAACATTTAAATAAGTGAATTAGTTATGCGTGAGTCATAATGATTTATTTACGGTCTGTCACAGGTTCTATGACCTCTACGTCATTTATTCCGACCGTTACTAAGACGAGAGCCGTCAAGACAGTTATCCTACCTGGATCTTAGACACTTTGTTTCACTTCATGTAAGTCAGTCAAGTCAACGAGTCCGCACAGACTGATGACCACTGGGGTACTTGGTGTCGTATGGTCCGAAGGAACAGGTAGTTGTTGAGGTCCTAAAGATATTCATATGTATCTATATATTGAGGTATTATATATAATATATATATTATATATTATAGTATTAAATATTATAATAAATTATATATTATTATATTTATATGGAACATAATATTTTTAATTTAAATGTTAAAATCTTAATATATTTTAAATATTAAAATATATAAATATTAAATATTATTTTAGAAATAATTTATGTATAAATTATGTATATTACGTAATATATATTACATATTACATATTATATATAAAATATATATTACGTATATTATATAAGATATAATATATTAAAGACAGAGAATATGTGTAGATCTACACATATTCTCTGTCGAAACCTTGAGACGTAAGTTTACCCATATAGAAAGNAATTATTTATAATATAATATAATATAATAACAATGTATATTAATAAAATATAATAATATATAAAAAATTTAATATACATAATATATTACCTTGTATTATGTAATATAATATATTTTATACATATTATAGTCTCTTCCGTTACCGTGGGGTGAGGTCATGAGAACGGACCTTTTAGGGTATATATATATATGTATTTATACATACATATTTATGATACATGATATATTATATAAACATATGTATTATACTATTATACGAAATATTAATAATATGATATACATATTGTACTATAAATATTATACATAAAATGTATCTTATATATTAGTATATATTATGTATATTACGTGTTAATATATAATATACATTAATATCTATATTAATAGACTAATAATCATAATCATATATAATCATATATATTATAATCATATAATCGTATATATAATTATACATATTATAAATCATAACATATAAAATAAATGATATATATTCATATATACAATATCGAATATGTATTATATACTTTATATATACTATCTATATATTATAACATAATATATATAGACATAACTTATATATATACTATTCTTAACTACGAAAACTTGACACCACAACCTCTTCTGAGAACTCCCAGGGAACCTGACGTTCTAGGTTGGTCAGGTAAGACTTCCTCTAGTCGGGACCCTAAAGAAACCTTCCTTACTACGATTTCGACTTTGAGGTCATGAAACCGGTGGAGTACACTTCCCAACTGAGTAACCTTTTCTGAGACTATGACCCTCCCTAACCCCCGTCCTCCTCTTTCCCTACTGTCTCCTACTCTACCGACCTACCGTAGTGACTCAACTACCTGCACTCAGACTCACTTGAGGCCCTCAACCACTACCTGTCCCTCCGGACCGCACGACGCTAAGTACCCCAACGTTTCTCAGCCTGTGCTGACTCGCTGACTTGACTTGACTTGACTATCTGAGTCAAGTAAAGGTCTAAATAAATCCATTCTTCGAATAAGAGACTTGGGTAAGACACTCCAAAAAGTACGTAAACATTATGTAAATTTAATGAAACATTGGGTGTCGTAGGATAAGACCCTAAGAGGTTGGAGGATTTCTTTTAAAAGTTTAAAAAGTTTGTGACTCCAAATGGAAATCACGATATTTTAAGATACTTAACCCAAACAAGTAAGATGGAACATAAGTAATAATGTTATAATATGTAAATCGGAGTGATTACATTTTTAAGATATAAAGAATGGTTAAGTTGGTGTGGGGGGTTGGGGACCGTTGTTGACCGGAAAAATGACAAAGATGTCAAAATAGAAAAAGTCTTACAATAAATTCACTATAGTATAATTATAAATCGAAAAAGTCTGACCGAGAAAAACCGAGTCATTTTTAATTCCGAATTATTTTAAATCATAAATAGATGTACAAAAGTACAGAACTATTCAGGTAAAATTAATTACAGTATGATAAAGATTCACACACTCTCACACGATTCGGTGAAATTACATAGACTGAGACACACTAGGATACTTGATATCGGACGGTTCCAGGAGACAGGTACCCTAAGAGGTCCGTTCTTTTGACCTCTTATGAACCAAAGGTACAGGAAGAGGTTTCCTAGAAGGGTCGGGTCCTTGACTGGGACCCATAGGACGTAATGTCCGTCTAAGAAATGGTAAACTCGGTGATCCCTTCGGGAACATTCACACACACACGGGGATTCAATTATACAACTTTAGAATTGGAGATTCTACTAACGTATTTCTCCACCCCGGAAACCTTCTAGTAATCACGACGCCAGGAAATTACCTGGTCTTCGACCACCAGACCTCAGTTGTTATTCTTTCACTTTCTTCCTTTCTCTGCTTGTAAGAGAACCAATACGTCTTTTGGTTATTTCGGGATCTTGTCCCGAACATGGTGAATACTTCCGTGTCCCGTAGGAGAGCTCCTCCACAACTTTCGGGCCCGTCCTTTCACTCGAGCCGTCCAAAGGTACGAGGTCTCTTCAATCAGTCTTTTTCTTTCTCTCTCTCTCTCTCTCTCTCTCTCTCTCTCTCTCTCTCTCTCTCTCTCTCTTTCCTGTGCCCCTGGATTCAGAGATCACCTTGTTTCCACGAAATAACTTGAGACACACTCATATATATGACAAAAGGTTCCATCGAAGAAGTCGTTTCTATTTCTAGTTTTCTGGTCTGAATGTTCAATGGTTCCTTTGTTCCTCATTATCTCCAGTAGTTCGCTCTTCTGTTAGGTATAGTTTTCTCTCAGCATTTATTAGTGAAAGTGGTATACCTTTTCGATTACTTCTTCTACGCACGTACGTAAGACAGAGTACTGGAGTCAGGACCCTCGTCGTACGACGAGGGAACAAGGACAATGGTCCTTGACTATTCCTTGTCTCCCGAGTACTCTCTGTCTTTTGTCGTGTGTCCTTAGGATGGCAATTTGTAGGGGACTGTGTAATACAGTACTCTCACCTTCTGAGAACTACCATGACCTCAGGAATGTTATTTTCGGGTACTTTCAAGGAAAGGGGAAGATACACTCACCCGTCACTCTTACTGGAATTCATTCCTTCTTCCGAGGGTGATCTGTGACTTAGATAACTTGAGAGTCGAATGTCTTGACTCTTTATCTAAAGACAACAAGTATTCGAGAGGTCAGACTCCATTAAACATATCGTTGGACTTGTATGATTCTTTTAACCATGGTCTTCACCCTTACGACGATTTTGTTTATAGATTTCTATAACTCCTTCGAAACCTGTACCCATTATCCATCTCTGACCCTTTTAAAAGTCTAGGTAGAGTAGGAGATGACGAGGGAAGTCGAAAAACAGAAGTTATAAAGGGTCATAGTCCTAGAAAAAGTTACTCAGTCGAGAAGTGTAGTCCACCGATTTCATGACCTCGAAGTCAAAGTAGTAGTAAGGAAGGTTACTTAAATCCCAACTAAAGGAAATCCTATACGTACATACACATATATATATATATATATATATATATATATATA
>SJYO01041852.1:3397525-3486648 GCA_006410555.1 Capra ibex | reverse complement strand
CTTACGGTCGGCACACCATGGAGGTCACACCTGTGGCTGAAGAGACAGTAAATTTTGGAGGTAGCGACGGAACTATGAAGAGCCCCACTGTCGATACGAAGAGAGGTAGAACAGAAAAAGGTTTTACCTCGATTTTTGTGTGGTCGACTCTCGACCCGAGGGGAGGAGAACGACGGCAAGTCAACGATTCAGTGTAGCTGAGAAACGTCCCTGTCAACTTGGTTAAGATGTGTAAGATTGCCCTTACCCCGGGGTCCCTGTCTCACCCGACGTGGGGTGCTACTCCGTCGAGGTTCATGCTCACTGTGTCTACAGTAATGAGCATTTGGGGTCAGTTGCCCGTCGTCGTGGACTACCTACTCGCCTTTGTTCGGTCCTAGCAGAGTCACCGGGTTTGTCCGGGAGTAACCGTCTTTTGGCGTCCGTCTCGCTGGTGTCCCGGTGTCCGGACGAGGTTGGGCCTGTAGTTCGAGATGGAAGTCACTCCATTTCTCATTTCAGTCTCCTTGAAAAGTCTCGTGCTTCGTTTCCTGTGAGGGAGTCTCTACTTAGACCTCTCTTGGACTCTTTTTCAGTTGGTCGTGCACTCACTTTGTGTCTTCTCCGTTTGGAGGGTCTACTTTCTCTCTCTTTTTACCAATTTTACGGTTTTTCACCGTGGTCTTGTACGTAAAGTGGGAGTTGCTAGTAGTCTTGAACACACCCCAGAACAATGTGTACCAGTCCACCCGCACAGACACTAATTCACTCTTTGTGGCGGGTGACCAAGTAGGTGAAGTGGCACTCCAAACCACTGTGGTACCTCGACCCTCACCGTCCCAGTATCCTGTCGACAGGGGCCTAAAGTCTCAGTGTCAGTCGTCCTCACACTCGTCCCCAACCCGTGGATCCCCATTACACCCCAGGAGTCGCCCTCTGTGTCCTCACCTACTCGGTGGGGCGCTCCCTCTGTCACTACCCAGTCCCACCGGACCACGGGGTGTCCCCTGCGTCCACTCCCTCCCCCGCCGGACCTCACCCCCTGGTCCGGGGGGACTGTAGGGGCCCGGGTCTCGACACGTCTCACTTCCGGGCCGGGACCCCAGAACCGTCCACCCTCCCAGGTCATCCCTTCCTACCCGACTCCCACCGACCTAATCTCCTTCCGCCCCACCCCACCCCACACCCCTCCTCACCCGTCCGCACCCCTCACACCCCCCGCACCCCTGTCGATGTCATTCCTCCCACCGCCCAACCGGGACCCAACTCCGCTCCTCCGGGGAGCCCAGGGGGGTTCGGGCCGCAGACGTCAGACGTCCCTTCTCACAGGGCTCCGGTGAAAAGTAGAGGAGTGGTACCTACCTCGCCCGGAGGAGTAACGCCTGTCTCGCCCGGAAGAGAGGCGACTACCTGTGGAGGAGACACTGGAAGGTCAGCCAGTCGTCGAATTAGACCCTTTGTGGTGGTCGTTGGGTGTCACTGACGAAAAATTGGGTGTGAACCTTAACCTCGTAGCTAAAGTACATCCAGTGTCGTCGCGGTTGTGGGTGCCCGAGTCAGTCCTTCACAGGACTNATATATATATATATATAAGAACAAAGTGATTAATCTTGAAGGTTGTGTTTCGACCCTAAACCTGTCCTTGTTGTCTGACCAAGGTTTATCTTTTTCCTCACGTAGTTCCGACATATAATAGTGGGACGAATAAATTGAAGATACGTCTTATATAGTACTCTTTGCGACCTGACCTTCTTTGTGTTCGACCTTAGTTCTAACGGTCCTCTTTATAGTTATTGGAGTCTATACGTCTACTGTGGTGGGAATACCGTCTTTCACTTCTCCTCGACTTTTCGGAGAACTACTTTCACTTTCACCTCTCACTTTTTCAACCGAATTTCGAGTTGTAAGTCTTTTACTTCTAGTACCGTAGACCAGGGTAGTGAAGTACCCCTTATCCACCCCTTTGTTACCTTTGTCACAGTCTGAAATAAAAATACCCGAGGTTTTAGTGACGTCTACCACTAACGTCGGTACTCTAATTTTCTGCGAATGAGGAACCTTCCTTTCAATACTGGTTGGATCTATCATATAAGTTTTCGTCTCNAACAAGGAGTCAGAACCTGTTTGGGAGTTTTGGGGGTATGATCCGAAGTCATTTCGAGAGGTCATTTTGATACTTCTAAAGCATACTGAGTATACACTTCGGTAGTAAGGATGGTTTTGGACCACGGTACATTGTTAAGGTATGGGACTTTAAAGATTAACTTTGAGGTTAATTTCACAGTCTGAAAATTACCGTCTTGGTGACGAAACGAACCTTCGACTTCCCCCTCCCTTTTGATTAACGTAATTTCGATTCCCGGGGGTTTACGTCTGTCGTGATAAGAGAGTCACCCAACCGACTCCGACAAACAGTTGTATTNTGGCTCCTACTCTACCGACCTACCGTAGTGCCTGAGCTACCTACACTCAGACTCACTTGAGACCCTCTACCACTACTTGTCCCTCCAGACCGCCCGACGCTAAGTACCCCAGCGTTTCTCAACCTGTGCTGACTCACTGACTTGACTTGACTTGACTTGACAGAACAACCCCCTTTCGTAGATCAGAAAGTGGTGATTTATATTACAGTTCACTGTTGACAAACGACAGACAACCCTGGTCGGAGTTTTGCTTGACTGGACTCCCTCACCACGGCGTCTTCGTATTCCTTTTTGTTCTGAGTCTTTAATCCACCCCCAGTCCCTCGACTACGGTACACGTCCGTTTTCGGGTCTAGGATTAGGAACGGACGGATAATAATAATTGAAGATGAAGGAATAAACACGAAATGTCTATAGACAAAAAATGTCAGAGTCTAGTCCCTATTTCTATATGTTTCGTGTCAGGAGTTACAGTCTGGAAGTCCGGAAAGCACTGAGATAAATCGGGAAGTCAATCACTGCGGGAAAAAGTCGTTGAGGGAGTTCCGAGACCAGTACTCTTGTCCGTGATTACCAAAAGGTAGTCAGTGCAGTCATGAAGTCGTAGAAGAAAAGTTCTACTGAAAGGTGTTACACGAAAAATGACGAGGGTCAGCAAACGGACCCCCACTACTCTTTTAGTAAGAATAAAAAGTTTCTTCGGGACAATTAATGTCATCTCGGGACACGTATCGTATAAGGGATGTTCACTGTAAGAAATAGTTTTACTCTTTTAATGAGAGTTAAGAATGATATAACTCTCGAAAATGTTCATTTGATCATGTTCTGATGAATCAAAATCATACGAAGTGAAATAAAGAGAAGGGTTCATATATATATATAAATTGTATAACTTCTAAACGACGTTAGGAAGTAACTTGTTTAAATATCCGTGGTAAAGAGGTTGTCGTAAACGAGAAACACAGAGACATAGTGTAAAACAAGTAAGAGTGTTATAAAATTTGAACAAATGATAACATTACAAACAAAACTACTAGACACTAGTCACTAGAAACTTCATTGCCAATGCTAAGTGAGTTCCTATTCTACTACCAATTGTAGAAAATCGTTATTCTAAAAAAATTTAATTCACTACATGTAACAAGAAAACAAAAATCTAATTTTTATGACAACATGTGAGTTATCTGATAAGTCAAGTCAAGTCAAGTCAGTGAGTCAGTATAGGCTGAGAAACACTGGTGTACTTAGCGTCGTACGGTCCGGAGGGTCAGGTAGTGGTTGAGGACCTCAGATGAGTTTGAGTACAGGTAGCACAACCACTACGGTAGGTCGGTAGAGTAGAAGACAGTAGGGGAAGAGGAGGACGGGGGTTAGGGAGGGTCGTAGTCGCAGAAAAGGTCACTCAGTTGAGAAACGTACTCCACCGGTTTCATAACCTCAAAGTCGAAATCGTAGACCACATTTACGTTAAAAAATACGTGACCTTTACACTGAGTATCCCGAAGAGACGACAGAACCCATCATTTCTTAGACGGACGTTACATTCTCTGGACCCAATCTAGAGACCCACCCCTTCTAGGGAACCTCTTACTTTACTGTTGGGTGAGGTCATAAGAACGGACCTCTTAAGGTACCTGTCTCTTCGAACCGTCCGATGTCAGGTACCCCAACGTCTCAGTCTGTTCTGTCGATGATTACTACACTGAGTAATAACACCATAGACTAAATAACACTACAGACCCTGACTTGGGACGTTATAGAGGTTCTATACGGATACAGTTTACTAAACAGACAATGTCAACTATACGAGTTTACAAAAGAGAAGTAATCTGAAAAACATACAAACCAATCTAACTTACGATTTGGGTGGAACTTATTGAAAGGATTTAGGATGAAGTCGAGTCAAGTCAAGCCAAGTCATTAAGTTAACACAGGGTGAGAAACACTGGGGTACCGACGTCCGAAACGACAGATAGTGGTGAAGGACTTCGAACAAGTTGAGTACAGGTAACTCGGACACTACGGTAGGTTGTCAGAGTAGGTGACGGTAGGGGAAGAAGAGGACGGAAGTTACAAAGGGTCGTAGTCCCAGAAAAGATTACACAGTTGAAAAAAGTAGTCACCGGTTTGATAACCTCGAAGTCGAAGTAGTGGTCAGGAAAGTTACTTATCAGTTCATCTGAAGGAAATCCTAACTCACCCAACTAGAGGAACGTCAAGTTCCCTGAGAGTTCTCAGAAGAGGTAGTGGTGTCAAGTTTTCGTAGTTAAGAAGTCGTGAGTCGGAAGAAATACCAGGTTGAGAGTGTAGGTATATGCTGATAACCTTTTTGGTATCGAAACTGATCCACTTGGAAACAGTCATTTCATTACAAAGAATAAAAATTATACGACAGATCCAAACAGTATCGAAAAGAAGGATCCTCGTTCGTTTAAAATTAAAGTACCGACACCAATGGTAGACGTCATTAAAACCTCAGTTTGTTTTATTTCAGACAGAGATAAAGGGGTAGATAAACGGAGGTTCACTACCCTGGTCTACGGTACTAGAATCAAAAGACTTACAAGTCGAAATTCGGTTGAAAAAATGAGAGGAGACAGTAGTTCTCCGAGAAGTCAAGGAGAAGTGAAAGGCGGTATTTCCATCACAGTAGACTCATAGACTCCAATAACTATAAAAAGGACCATTAGAACTAAGATCGAACACAAAGTAAGTCGGATCGTAAAGCGTACTATATGAGACGCATATTCAATTTATTCGTCCTATTGTTACATCTCGGAACTACGTGAAGAAAAGACTAAAACTTGGTCAGGTAACAAGGTACAAACTAAGATCGACAACGAAGAACTGGACGTATGTCTAAAGAGTCCACCGTCAGACCATAAGGGTAGAGAAATTCTTATAAGGTGTCAAACAACACTAGGTGTGTCGGTTTCCGAAATCGTATCAGTACTTCGTCTTCATATACTAAAAAGACCTTAAGAGAAACAAAAAACATACCAGGTTTCCTATTACCGTCAAACTGGAGACCAAGGAGACGAAAAAGAATTAGGATGAACCAGTTCCATATAATATCAAAAATATTTAAAACCGTATAGTTAAAAATTTCCTACGAACAAGTTCTACAAATGTCTATATAAGTACAAACAGTACTGGGGAAGAAAGAACATTACACAAAAAGTCGATACACATAGTACTAATACTACCAGAGTACCTTGCTCAACTCTATACAAAGGACAAAGATAAAAGACTTCCTCTAAAACCTTTTAACCATGTTAAACAAAAAATTCACAAATTATCTTAAATGGTAATTTTGGTAGATCGAAAATCCTTATAAAAAAACTTCCTACAATTAATAACTAAGTTAAAGGAATTAATTAAAACCCGAGAAGTCCAAAAGATAAAGAGAAACACTTCAGAGTATCGACACGGAAGTTTTGTTAACAAGGTAAAGTAAATTCAATACTTAAAACACCAGTATAATAATATTATGAAATAATAAATAAATTACATGAAATTATGTTATTACTAAGGTAAACATGAATATAATCATTAAGTACAGAAAAGATAAAAAAGAAATAATCAAACCGAACCCAGAATAGTTAAAATAATTAAAAATATTTCTTGGTTAAAGACCAAAATAACTAAAAGAGAAGGTAAAGGACAAAGTAAATATTTAAAGATGAGTTTAAAAAAAACACACACACAAACGAACGAAAACACGAACGAAATTAAACTAGAAGAAAGAGATTAAAAGATTCCACCTTAAAACAATAACTGAACCGTAAAAACATAACATAATTAAATTACGAATTAAAAAAAGGTTTCCTGTTCAAAGTGACCTAAGGTGTCTAAAACTATTCAACATAAAAAAAAAAAGAAAGTTTTGTAAAAGATTTTTACAAACTATGAAGAATAACCAGACTCAAAAAAGTCAAGTCAAGTCAAGTCAACGAGTCAGCACAGGATGAGAAACGCTGGGGCACTTAGGGTTGTGAGGTCCGGAGGGACAGGGAGTGGTTGAGGGCCTCAATTAAGTCTGAGTGTAAGTAACTCAGTCACTACGGTAGGTCGGTAGAGTAGGAACCATCAGGGGAAGAGGAGGACGGAGGTCAGGGAGGGTCGTAGTTTCAGAAAAGGTTACTCAGTTGAGAGGCGTACTCCACCGGTTTCATGACCTCAAAGTCGAAATCGTAGTAAGGAAGGTTTCGTTAGGGTCCCAACTAGAGGAAATCTTACCTGACCAACCTAGAGGAACGTCAGGTTCCCTGAGAAGAGGTTGTGGTGTCAAGTTTTCGTAGTTAAGAAGTCACGAGTCGGAACAAGTGTCAGGTCGAGAGTGTAGGTATGTACTGATGACCTCTTTGGTATCGGAACTGATCCACCTGGAATCAGCCGTTTCATTACAGAGACGAAAACTTATACGATAGATCCAACCAGTATTGAAAGGAAGGTTCCTCATTCGTGACTCAAAAAATCTTCAGACAAAATTTTAAATGTTAATAGATTCTCTGAAAGGTAAACATAAATAGAATAAGTCGAGATTAAAACAAGGTAACACCATTTCTTATATGAACTTGTTAAATATATCAAATTTCAACGATCATACGTAAAACATCAAGTCTTGTACCAGATAGAAACACTTGTGGGGTATATAGGAAGTCTTTTTTTTAAAAAAAAAGACGATAACAACATACCTCTTCAGATATTTGAAGTAAATCAAGTTCAACTAATTATCACGTTCAGTTTAGTCGATATAGGACTGACTAAAAGACAGAACACTAGTCAGTCAATGACTATCTAACTTGTGACGTTACCCAGATGAACAAAGAAGTAAATCAAAATAGTTCAAAATGGGATACATAAACTATGAGACAACAATCTACGTATATGGAAAGTCAAACAATGTAGAGAACCTCATGATAGGAGAAATATTTATACGTTGTAGAGAAAAATAGAGTATTAAAAGGAAGAAGACTTCAGACCAAAAAGACTATGAGACGGAAAGAAAACTACCACAAAGACATGGAAAGAGATAGAGATGAAAGTTGTATGTGCAAAGAAGTATAAGTTTCATCTTAAGAGTATCTGTTGTATATTGACTCAGGTCAAATAGATGAGAGTCTTAGAGAAAGAAAAATAACGATATAAATCTGTTCAGTATATGTTTCAGTAAGAACTTCATAAATCTAATTATAGTTAGTATAAATGTTAACAAAAGACAAAAATTAAGATCTCCGAAGAAAAAAATAAAAAAAGAAAACGGTAGAAACCAAATTAACTCATAACGTATACTAGTAAAATAGAGAATCGTATATTTAATATGTAGAAAATTTAATTCCAAAAAGGTATCAAACTTTATTTGTATCAATTGATTACATTTAGATGGAAGTTTGTTATGATAAAGTGAACTACACATCACGACTATATAATATTATTTGATAAGGGTTAAGAAAGGATGGAACTTTGTAACACCAGTAAGTAAATGTATAGGTGTATTATATTAGTGCGTTGGTAATAATCATAATAATAAAACAATGAAGATCTAGTTGAAAATTTTTAATCGATAAATATGGAAGAGACTAAAATAAAGAACAAAACTTCATTCATAGACCAATAGGTCTGTCTTACCCGTACTACTGAAAGTTCGAAAAATGTACAGTCTCAACTTCCCCTTACGATTAGAAGATAACTGAACTAGAAACTTTAATCTTACGAACTTAAGTTTAGACCCCAGGATACTCTTTTGAGAACTCTTTGCGAACCTGACGTTCTTCTAGTTTGGTTAGTTAAGATTTCCTTTAGTCAGGACTTATAAATAACCTTCCTGACTACGACTCGACTTCAAGGTCATGAAACCGGTGGACTACGTTTCTCGACTGAGTAACCCTTTCTGGGACTACGACCTTTTCTATCTTTCGTCCTCTTCTTCCCCTACTCACTCCTACTTTACCGACCTACTGCAGTGACTGAGTTACCCGTACTCAAACTTGTTCGAGGTCCTCTACCACTTCCTATCCCTTCGGACCACACGACGTCAGGTACCCCAGTGTTTCTCAACCTGTGCTGATTCACTGACTTGTTGTTGTTACGGTCTTAATGACGAAAAATTTTTTTTTTTAATGATTAAGACACATACGTCGGTAACTCAGAAGAGAAAATACGTTAGTTTAATGAACTACTACATAGAGAAGTGTTTTAGATTCGATAAACGGTTTGTAAGATAATTATTCACCTACTATTAAAAAGGTTTAAAAGTAACGTTACGGTCTACTATCTTACATTACAACTGTATATATATTCGTCGGTTGAAAAGTCAGTGTACAACTCAGTACCTAGTTTCTAGATTACTGGCCACCGACTCTCCACTCATAGTGTACCATACTAAAACTAGTTTGTAACTAACGTTTATGTATCAGTTAAAATTTTACCACATAAATATAATTAGTTCTAAGAAGTCTCTTTATCTTGACTATCCTACACACACACGAATACACATCTTCACTTAACCAAGTACATTAATACGTTAAATTCGTCAGGTTTGAGACCGTCCTTTCGACCTTTGGGTCTTATCTGTTTCAAGACCAGACTCAAACTTCCAAAAGAATACATCTTGGTCCTCGTTGATAACAACGTTTAGTCCAGACTTCCATCAGAAGACTTCTTACGAGAGAAAAAAATAAGTCCAGCATATGATTAACTTACTCTGGATGAGTGTTACTTCTCCTTTTAGACAAAATGAGTTTCATGTAGTGAAAGTGACAATTGACGTAGGTTTTAATAGAGTGTTTTATAAGACTTTTTCTATTTTTGTAGGGTCATAGTCCCGTGAGGTAGTGGGTCAGTTCAATTTTGTATTTTAATTAGTAGTTACTTACATTTATCCATAGAACTATCTAAATATAATATAAAAGATCTTATTGAAAAAATTTACTTACTGTTTTGATTCCCAGTTTATCTTCTTCACTATTAAAGTTTTGGTGTGTCATTTATAATCCTGTTCTTAAGTTTAAGTAAAGACTGAACCCTTAGATACGTATAGGGTAATACAAGATGTAAATCGACTTACGGTAAACGAAAAATCAAACCATAAAGAATATGACAAAAGTTGAGTCTAAAATAATAGGTACCGATGTAGTACAATGTTGATTCACCATCATAACATGTTGTTTCCTAAACCGACCAGAAACAGGGGCCAAAGAATCTGTTTCATAAATTCGGAAACCTTAATACGATCATTATCTTCATATAAATAATATCAACCAGGGAAGACTCAAATTCGACTTCTCCACTGAGTACTATCCCGAAATCTATCGAAATCCGACACACAACCGATACGGTCTTTCTGGTTGGTACTGTAATCTTCGTATCATAAAACGGGATCCACTTCTTTGTGTTCGACCTTAGTTCTAACGACCCTCTTTATAGTTATTGGAGTCTATACGTCTACTGTGGTGGGAATACCGTCTTTCACTTCTCCTTGATTTTTCGGAGAACTACTTTCACTTTGACCTCTCACTTTTTCAACCGAATTTCGAGTTGTAAGTCTTTTGCTTCTAGTACCGTAGGCCAGGGTAGTGAAGTACCCTTTATCTACCCCTTTGTCACCTTTGTCACAGTCTGAAATTAAAACCCCCGAGGTTTTAGTGACGTTTACCACTAACGTCGGTACTTTAATTTTCTGAGGACCTTCTTTTCAATACTGGTTGGATCCATCGTACAAGTTTTCGTCTCTATAATGAAACGGCTGATTCCAGGTAGATCAGTTCCGATACCAAAAAGGACACCAGTACATACCTACACTCTCAACCTGACACTTCTTCCGACTCACAGTTTCTTAACTACGAAAACTTGACACCACAACCTCTTCTGAGAACTCTCAGGGAACCTGACGTTCCTCTAGGTTGGTCAGGTAAGACTTCCTCTAGTTGGGACCCTAAAGAAACCTTCCTTACTACGACTTCGACTTTGAGGTCATGAAACCGGTGGAGTACGCTTCTCGACTGAGTAACCTTTTCTGAAACTACGACCCTCACTAACCCCCGTCCTCCTCTTCCACTGCTGTCTCCTACTCTACCGACCTACCGTAGTGACTGAATTACCTGTACTTAGACTCACTTGAGACCCTCAACCACTACCTGTCCCTCCGGACCGTACGACGTTAAGTACCCCAGTGTTCCTCGACCTGTGCTGACTCGTTGACTTGACTTGACTTGACTTGACTTGACTTGACTGTAGTTGGGTTGGAAGTACCTCACGTCCCCTTTACTTCTAACTTAAACCAATGTA
Source organism: Capra ibex (assembly GCA_006410555.1). Lineage (NCBI taxonomy): Eukaryota > Metazoa > Chordata > Mammalia > Artiodactyla > Bovidae > Capra > Capra ibex. The sequence continues at coordinate 3,475,957 of SJYO01041852.1, read as the reverse complement.
TTAGTCACTAAGATAGTTAGTACTGATGTATTACTTTAAGGTTATTTTGTAAACCTATGGTTCCAAGTCCACTTGAAGGACTAACCACTCGTACACTTGTGAGGTCCTTCTACTACACATGACTAAGACGTCCATCTCTTTTGTTTGAGATGTAAGTCTTGAGAGAAACTGTAACTGAATACTCAGAGTAGAAAACAGACTAAGTTCAGAAAATATTATTTTGGTATTGTTATTAATTTTACTAAAGAAATCAAGACACCTAATAAGATCGTTTAATAGTTCAGACTGTCCCATCACCTTTTTGTTTTAAATAGGTCAATCAATCTTCACACACCCACCGGAAATTGAACGTCGACTACAGATCCTACTTCCGTCAGAACAAATCATGACACGGGAATTGAACACCACCACCACCACTACCAAATCAGTGATTCAGTACAGGCTGAGAACACCGGGGTACCTGATCGGGTGGTCCGAGGAGACAGGTACCCTAAGAGGTCCGTTCTTATGACCTCACCCAACAGTAAAGGAAGAGGTACCCTAGAAGGACTGGGTCCCTAGCTTGGGTCTAGAGGACGTAACGTCCGTCTACTAAATGTCTGACTCGATACTCCCTTCGGGGGAATTGAACACCTCATATATCGTTGAGACTCATCAATTACAGTCTGAACGTAACGTTATAACGTTGATCAGATATACCAATTGAACGACACAGACCTCTTTTTCGTCTTTTATTTACCTCATTTAAGAAGGAAAAAGTGGGTATTACGGGTAATAAAAAGAGTTCTTTCAGTGTCAGTAATCCGGATCTATTTTTAGAGTTTTACAGAATTTTAGAAGGAGGTTCGTATTTTCTGGACTAAGGAACCGAGTGTGATCTCCAAGAAACATGTTTAATTAAACCGACCCAGAGGATATGGTCAGTATTTTATACGGTGGTATTCTTGCTTGGTGTGATCCAGTACACGAGTGTGAAGAGAGTTCGTTGCATATTGTTTCGGATTCTGTTCTCAACAAGGATACGAAGAGTTATATGACTTTTAATCACTAGTTGATATGACAAAGAGTTTGATTAAAGGGATCCTCGTCTGGATCCCAAATTTCTAGATACCTCATTCCTCTTTTTAGTCTGGTCTGATCCCGAAGTTAAAATAGAACACAATTTTAATAGTTCCTATTACTTTTATAAAATAGTTAACGTTTTGTACCCAAAGATATTTCGACCAACCTGTGGTCTGTTAATTAGACTGTGTATGTCCATATTACATTCATTTATTTATCAAAAGAATGAGGATTCCTAGTTCTTTAAATAGTTTTCCTCTACTTCTACTATAGTTAGTCCGACTTCTTGATATTTGATATTTTTATCATGACCCCTCCTCTGTGTTGGCAGGAGGAGTATGATGTTTCACATAATATCAAGACCTACGAGTGTATACTTTATGAATATCAAGACTTTCACCCCCTCACATGACTACCGTAAATTCTACTGTATATTAAGTCGAGTAATTTTGATCCTTACTGATGTCTGAAGACATCTACTTATATAGAACAACGAATCGGTATTTATTATATTGATGTAGAAAGGAAACCCGATTATTAGGTGGTAATTTCACTAAAAAAAAAAACGTCACTCTTTCAGAAATAAAGAATTCAAACACACCAAGTTTGAGGAGGGAGAAAAATTTTTCCATGAAAAACAATAAGTTAAGATCTTATGACAGATGTCCGAATTCTTTTTACTTTTTAGCTTTCGGTGTATTCACTTCACTTTCTCCTTCGATACAAGAAACACTTGTATAACATGAGGTAAATAAAACGACTCGTGAAAGGGGACACGGTAGTGGAAATTGGTAGTTTTGTTGAAACTTTATTCCTATTTATTAGATGACTTTATACGTCTTGATTTAGTGTTACAGTTACTATTCATTAAACCTTTTACAATGTTTCGATCGTTCTTTATTTCATCCTAAATTTGAATTGAGAAATAGGTTTGGACCTGAAGAGAAATCCTATATAAATATATTTTGGTATATAAGGTATATAAGGGACCACCGAGTCGACCATTTCTTAGACAGACGTTAGGTCCTCTGTTTAAAAACTAGTGTCCCAACCCTTCTATGGAATCTCCTCCCGTACCGTTGGGGGAGGTCGTAAGAACGGACCTCTTAAGGTACCTGTCTCCTTGGACCACCCGATGTCAGGTACCCCAGTGTTTCTTAGACTGTGTTGACTCGTACGTGTGTGTGTATATATATTTTGGTATTCATCGTAACAAAGTTCAATAGACTTCGTCATATTAACAAATAAAGAAATAAAGTAGATATTTCTTCTTTATTTTTTTCCAAAGTTAAAATAACACAATTTTAATAATTAATCTTTTTTTATAACGAATAACGACTAGGACGAGTGATACGGTTAACGGAACGACAAGTATGACAAACAACTTGGGTCCCTTCCGTTCCGATCTCGATCCTCCGACCTTCTTCTACCCTCCTCGACATCCTTGACTTCTGTACGAATAAGAAAGGACCGACCGTAGCCCCTGTATGTGTCGGAGAGAGGAACGACTACGTCGTCGATATCGTCGTCGGTATTGAATTGGTATTACATCGGTATTGCATTGGAGTGTATTGTATTGGTACTACACCGGGGTCACATAGGGACCACACCGTCGTCGGTCCCGAAAAGTCCACTTCGAATATGTAAGAATGTCTTGTTCTCATCGAGTATCGGTTCGTTCATGGAGCACGAGGTGTATACTTCGTGATATTCACTAGAGTTGACAATACATTGACGTTTCAGTAAAAAATCACGACTCTCCCGTACTCTCGCACTCGACTCTCTCGAACTGACCGCGGTAGAACAATTAAATGGGTGTTAGGAATACGTTAAAAATCGTGGACGTACTTTATATAAGTATTTATTTGGAATTTGTTCCGTGTAATAACACTTTACAACGTCCTGGTTTTCTTTTTTCCGAACTGTACCCTACAGAGTTTCTGATTGGACTTCTTTTCTTTTATCTTATAAATTAGGGTATAATTCTATCAGGAGTTTTATTGTCTTAGAGGGTTTGAAGTCAACAAAGACATAGTTGGTGAAAGAAAACAAAAAAAAAAAATTGTGGATTTAAATTAAATTTTTGACATATGTTCAAAATTTCCACTGAAAGGTAAACGGCAATAACGTTTTATAACCAATATAAGGCGTGTAACATGTTATATAGGAACTCGGATAGAATGTGGGTCATCAAACTTGAAAGGTGAAGGAGTGGGAATATAACAGAGGGATAGTGTAAGAGGTGACCCTTCCTGACTAAACAAAAGATATAAACACTGAGACTAAAAAAAAAAAAAAAAAAATGTAAGTGATGAAATGATATCAAAAGTCTGAGGTGTACAGTAAATATAGTATGTCGAAAACAGAAAGAGACAGACTTTAAAATGATTTGAATTATGAGAGACTCAGTTAGGTACAACAACGTTTACTGTTCTAAAGAAAAAATACCGACTCTTATAAGATAATAAATAACGCAGAAGAAGTAGGTAAGTAGATAACTACCTGTGAATTTAAAGAATGTTCAGAGTAGACAATATTTATCACGACGATGTAATTAAAAACTAAATAAGTAAAAATTAACCTCCTATTAACGAAATGTTTCAACACAACTAAAGAAGGTATGTAGTTATACTTAGTCGATATCTATATACATACAGGGGAGGGAGAATTTAGAGGGAGGTTGGAAGGTGGGTTAGGACGGAGAGATCCAAGAGTGTCTCTTGGTCCATCTCGAGGAACACAATATATCTTTGATTTTTATTCGACAAATAAAATGTATACCATTACATATATGAGAGAGTTAAGTAGAGTGGGAGAAGACGGTGGAGACACACGTATTCAGACAAGAAATACGGACTTATAGGGACGGAACTTTTATCCAAGTAGTATGGTAAAAAGATATAAGGTATATACACATATATATACACACACAATTATATGTTATAAACAGAAAGAAAAAGACTGAATGAAATAAGACAATTGTCCGAGATCCAAGTAGGTCGAATGATCTTGATCTAGTTTACAAAAGGAAATATACTGACTCTTTATAAGGTAACATATACACACGGTGTTGAAAAAATAGGTAAATAGAGAACTGACCGTAGATCCAACGAAAGTACAGGACCGATAACATTTATCATGACGTCACTTATAACCCTATGTACACAGAAAGCGTTAAGACCGAAGGAGTCCCATACACGAGTCAGTATAACATCAAAATAAGGTTCAAAAGGAAAGAAAAGAAAAGAAAGAAAGAAAGAAGAAAAAATTTCTTTAGAGGTACGACAAGAGGTATCGTCGACATAGTTAAATGTAAGAGTGGTTGTCTCGTTCTCACAAAGGAAAATAGGTGTAGGAGAGGTCGTAAATAACAAACATCTAGAAAGCTACTACCGGTAAGACCGGTCACACTCTACTGTAAAGTAACGTCAAAACTACACGTAAAGAGATTATTGTTCATTATAACTCATAAAAAATTTTACACAAATAATAGGTGGACACAAGGTCTCTTTGTAGATGAAGACGAAATGACTGATACGATTTCGGAAACTGACACAAATTAAGTCAAACCAAGTCCGTGAGTCAGCACAGACTGAAAAACACTGGGGGTACCTGACGTCGTACGGTCCGTAGGGACAGGTAGTAGTTGAAGGCCTCGTATGAGTTTAAGTACAGGTGACTCAGTCACTACGGTAGGTTGGTAGAGTAGGAGACAGTAGGGAAATAGGAGGGCGGAAGTTAAAAAGGGTCGTAGTCCCAGAAAGGGTTACTCAGTCAAGAAGTGTAGTCCACTGGTTTCATAACCTCAAAGTCTAAGTCGTAGTCAGGAAGGTTACTTATAAGTCCTGGCTAAAGGAAATCCTACCTGACACATCTAGTACTGTTTGATACCTTTTAAGGATTTCTCTACCCTTATGGTCTGGTGGAATGGACGGAGAATTCTTTGGTCATGAGTGAAGTTCTTCTTTGTCTTGTTCTGTACCCTGTTGTCAGACCAAGTTTTAACCCTTTCCTCATGTAGTTCCGACAAATAACAGTGGAACAAAAATACGTCTCATGTAGTACACTTTACAGTCCGACCTACTTCGTGTTCGACCTTAGTTCTAACGGTCCTCTTTCTATTTTTTGATTTTTATTCGTCTACTGTGGTTGAATATCATCTTTCGTTTCTCCTTGATTTCTGGAAGAAAACACTTTCACTTCACCTCTGACTTTTTCGACAGAATTTTGTGTTGTAAGATTTTTTGATTCTAGTACCGTAAGTCAGGGTAGTGAAGTACCACTTATCTACCCCTTTGTTACCTTTGTCACTGTCTAAAGTAAAAGAACCCGAGGTTTTAGTGACGTCTAACACTCATGTCGGTACTTTAATTTTCTACAAACGAGGAACCTTCTTTTCGATACTGTTTGGATCTGACGTACGAGTTTTTTACCTCTGTAATAAAACGACTGTTTCCAGACATATCAGTCTCCAAACCAAAAAGGTCTTCAGTCCGTATCTACACTCTCAACCTGGTATTTCTTCCCACTCGTGGTTTCTTACCTAAAAAAACTTGACATCATAACCTCTATGGGTCAGTTAGGATTTCCTTTAGTCAGGACTTACAAGTAACCTTCCTGACTACGACTCCGACTTCGAAGTTATAAACCGGTGGACTACACTTCTTGACTGAGTAATCTTTTCTATAACTACGACCCTTTCTAACTTCCGTCCTTTTCTTCCCTTACTGTCACCCTCTTCCCTCTACCTATCTACCTACCGTAGTGGCTGAGTTACGTGTACTCAAACTCGTTCAAGGTCCTCAATCACTACCTGTCCCTTCAGACTGTACGACGTCAGGTGTCCCAGTGTTTCTCAGTCTTTGTTGACTCGTCGACTGACTTGAGTTGACTCCAAGGAAGAGAGGATTCGGTCAATGAAAATAGTGGAATAAAAAAGTAAGACCGGAAAGTAAAGTAACAAGTCTGAATGACTATAATGAATATTAAATTCTAACATCGATTTCTTATAAGTGACTTTATGGTTATAAAAGGGGTATAACCGACAAACAAGATTATTCTGTGAGTCACAGACCTTCTACTGTAAAATTATATAGTTAAGTCAAGTCAGTGAGTCAGAACAGGCTGAGAAACGCTGGGGTACTTGACGTCGTGCGGCCTGGAGGGACAGGTAGTGGTTGAGGGGCTCAAGTGAGTTTGAGTGCAGGTAACTCAGCCACTACGGTGGGTCAGTCATAAGGTTATGTTAAGTAGACCTTAAATAAAATTGTTGATGTGACATGTTTCGTAGTAGCAACCCTCTTATTCATTTCATGAATGTGACGAAAGTCATAAAATATAAAAGAATTTCTCCAATGAGAAAGAGAAGAAACTCTTACTAAAGAAAAAAGTTCCGTAATATAGATAAGATGAGAAATATACTTTCGAAAACAGTCATTGATCGATCCTAAAAACATAAAAATTTACAAATTATCGTGAACTACTTACAGATTACGTATTACTCGTTATGTAACGAGTCCCTCGTTATGTAAAAAAAGTACAGTAACGAGTCAGATAACACAGTCTCATGCTTTTCATTATTTTATTAAACTTTCCTTTTATGTAAAATTTTTATTTCCTCAAAGATTCGGATTGAAATACAACGATTTACTGTACAGAGACTCTATAAACGGTCTCTTCTGTTATAGTAATCCAGTTTCAAGTCAAGTCAAGTCACGTCAAGTCAAGTCAGAGAAGTCAGCACAGATAGAGACGATGGGGTACCTGACGTCGTTGGGTTCCATCATTTGACACCTGTCAGAAAATAAAAATACTCACGAATAATTTAATTTTTACCATTAATTAGATAAGGTACTTCAAATTTTGAAAATTCATGAGATCCTCGATTCTTTACGAACCGTATATTGAACTAACAAGTCTTATTCAGTGCAATTGAATCGTAGTCTCCTGTAAATGATTTCTAATATTACTACAAAAATTGACTGTTCGATTTCGTTCAATTTTCCCTTTCCTCATGCAGTTCCGACATATAACAGTGGGACGAATAAATTGGATATACGTCTCATGAAGTACTCTTTGCGACCTGACCTTCTTTGTGTTCTACCTTAGTTCTAACGGCCCTCTTTATAGTTATTGGAGTCTATACGTCTACTGTGGTGGGAATACCGTCTTTCACTTCTCCTCGATTTTCCTGAGAACTACTTTCACTTTCTCCTCTCACTTTTTCAACCGAATTTCGAGTTGTAAGTCTTTTGCTTCTAGTACCGTAGACTAGGGTAGTGAAATACCCTTTATCTACCCCTTTGTCATCTTTGTCACAGTCTAAAGTAAAAACACCCGAGGTTTTAGTGACGTCTACCACTGACGTCGGTACTTTAATTTTCTACGAATGAGGAACCTTCCTTTCAATGCTGGTTGGATCTATCATATAAGTTTTCGTCTGTGTAATGAAAACGGCTGATTCCAGGTAGATCAGTTCCGATACCAAAAAGGTCACCGGTACATACCTACACTCTCAACCTGACACTTCTTCCGACTTGAGACTTCTTAACTACGAAAACTTCACACCACAACCTCTTCTGAGAATTCTCAGGGAACCTGACGTTCGTCTAGGTTGGTCAGGTAAGACTTCCTCGAGTTGGGACCCTAAAGAAACCTTCCTCACTACGATTTCGACTTTGAGGTCATGAAACCGGTGGAGTACGCTTCTCGAATGAGTAACCTTTTCTAAAACTACCACCCTCCCTAACCCCCGTCGTCCTCTTCCCCTGCTGGCTCCTACTGTACCGACCTACCGTAGTACCTGAGCTACCTGCACTCAGACTCACTTGAGGCCCTCAACCACTACCTGGGTCTCCGGACCGCACGACGCTAAGTACCCCAGTGTTTCTCAGCCTGTGCTGACTCTCTGACTTGACTTGGCTTGACTTTCGTTCACTCACTTAAATAGTTTTCACAAAATCGTACAATTTTATTAACAAAAGGGAAAAGATTATAAGTATTAAAAAGGTTTTCATTTTTATCTTTCCTTTCTTTCTTTCTGACCTTCCTTTCTTTCTATCGATCTCTTCCTTACATATAATCTTTGAAAGGTCTATTCTCGGTCATTCGGTCTCAAGGTGTCCACCGTTACCTGTTGATAATAGATTTGATAAGTCCAATTATAATTTGTAGTTTTTGTTTGTCTAACTCTTAATATACTAGTTTTTGATGTAACGAAATCAAACTGAGTCATTGAAAAGTTTTTTCTAGATAGGACAAAACGTACTCTAAATTACTGAGTTAAACTTTGAAGTAGTGTCTTGAAAATTTTAATTACAATATGATGTACATTACAATAAATTATACAAAGTCTTCCATTTGTCAGACGGACGTTACGTCCTCTGGACACAAGTAAGGGACCCAACCCCTCCGATCCCTCTAGGGGACCTTTTCCCTTACCGATGGGTAAGGTCATAAGAACGAACCTCTTAGGGTACCTGTCTCCTCGGACCACCCGACGTCAGGTACCACAGTGTTTCTCAACTTGTAGTGACTCACTGATTGTTCAAGTGAAAAAATAATAAATTCCTTTGATCCATTATTCTTATTTCTTTTCTCTTATTTTTATTCATGTTTCTTTTTGTTTTGTCACATTTCCTCACTCTTTCTATTTCTTTCTTCTTTTTTTACATTCTCTTCTCTTACTTTCGTTTTACACACACACACACACACACACACACACACACACACACAAAATCACCTATCAAACCTGATTGATCTATTTAACCTGATAATAGATAAGATAGTGAAGAGATTAAGATAGAGTTTCGTTCTATAAAAAGAACAGTAAACTAAAGCGAACGGGGATTTTGGATGTAATATGGAGGGTGACAGTCATCTGTGTAACTATTAGATGAAACATAGTATTGAGGTGATAGAACCTGAAAATCCCGTCTATAATTTTAATTTTAAAATTGGTTTATATGGTTAGAAATGAAGTACGACTTTAGACCTCTGAGTTTATAGCAGGTAGTTGGTTTACTGGATTCCTAATACCAAACTATACAACTGTATTAAAAATTGATCCTCGATATGGGTGTACTTTAAAACCTTCCGTTCTCATTGGGGAACTTCACTCCTGAGAGTAAAGTCCACTGTCATGTCTTTACCTGTGTAAAAGGGGACGTTGTCGACTTCGTTCCCCGACTCACGGACTAAGAATCACAATAATACAACTCTTCATCTACGTCCCGTACTTAGTAAGACCGTGACCACTGCTTTCTTCGTTACAAAAAGACCTCACGTTTCAACACGATACTTAAACAGTGCAAGTCTAGTGTCATCTTTGCTTAAAATCCTTGAGTCTATACTTCTTATCTCTCGACGTTGGGACAAAACGTCTCCACTTATATAATTAGGTCCACAGTGAATGTCAAATATCCTTCCTTTTGTTGTCCATTTGATTTTCATGGCACCATCCCTTTACCAACTTTAAATATAATTTAATATAATAATTACAAAAGACCTAGAAAAAAAGACCGACAAAAATGGAGTAAAAATGTCAAGAATCGTTTTTAGATACTCTTTTTCTATTTCCGTCTGGGTCCCGGAAAGGGGATTGGATTCGTTTCTTGAATAAGGGAACTCTTTAGTTTCTAGACACGTCAAAGACATTCACCAGAAAATAATGTTGATCTTTTTTTTTTTAGTGACTAGTAAAAGATGTAAATGAAAATAAAAGACTAAATATTTAAAAATTTTTGTAAAGATGTCACATTCTTCCGTGTAGACTCAATATACTTGTCCTGTCAAATCGTGGATCTCTAAAAGTTAGGACTCCTGTTATTTCATCTACTTATTTTAATACTGACCATACTCCTTCTTAATACTCTAAAAGAACCCCTTATTCCGTACACACCATACACTCTTTTTGAACGTAGACGGAAACAGATGGAATTGTCCAAAAAAAAAAAAAAAAAAGGACCAACGGATTGTTATCCTCGGACTAAAAATCGTTTCATATACCGGTGACACACATTTACAGAGGGTCGGACGGAACTTCCATCTACACCGTACATTGTTTAAAACCCGTTGTTATATATTCCTTTTTGAACACAGGTTGTACAATCTTTATAGGAATTACAGTAGGTAAAGGGAAAAAACAGGGAAGAGGGAAGTAATCTGACATAATTCTCCAGTACTGACCAACTGTAGTCCTTTTATTACATCTTTCTTAATGACTTTAGTCGTGTGTATTATATCTATTATAAAGTATTATCAAAAACACCTGATATTAGATATTTTTATAGTCTAGGGATACAACGTGTTGATTTCATTACATTATAACATTCAGTTGATATGAAGTTATTTGTTTGTTTTTTAATTACTTTTAAAAGGAAGGGAATTTTCGTCACTCTTTCTTGAATATTTTTAACAGTCTTATTTTTAAAAGTCTTGAGTTTTTTAATTGACTATCGAGAATCGTTGAACTTTTTGTAAATATTTTCTGTTTTCCGTCTTATAGTCATTCTTGTGCCTAAAAAGTCAATAACATTGATGATTTCTGGGTAGGGGACGAAGGATCGAGTCACCTTCTTAACTATTATTGCAATGTCTACAGATAATGACCACTCTCTTCTTACTTTGATTAAGTATTTTTTTATATAATAACAAAGTGTACAGAGTACCGGAGTACCGACTTGAAGAATTTTCCAAACAGAAATAGTCTAGACTGAGTCCTGGACGGGTCACGATTTTTGACGCAGATCCGGGTGTAAACGACTTTTGAGATCGTCGAGAAAATTTCCGTATCGATAAATTCCATTGCGTTTGTAATTGTTACGTTTCTTTATCTCCTTTTGTTATCTTACCCTTTTTGATCTCTAGAACACTTCTTTAACGGAACTACAACCACCGACGACTGACTAGTCCACCACAAACAACTTCCAAACCCCACCGACACTATTGAAGAACTTTATTCTGTTGTTCACTTAATCGGTGTAACTAAATGAACAAAAAAGTGTTTCCCCGTACAGACACCACCGAGTCACCATTTCATAGACGGACGGACCTCTTCCCTTAACGTTGGGTAAAGCCATAAGAATGGACCTCTTAAGGTACTTGTCTCCTTGGATTGTCCGATATCCAGTGTCCCAGATATAGTTTCTCAGTCTGTGCTGACTTACTGACTGTGAAAGTAAAAGTGTTTATTAAGGAGACATAGTGTGTTAAAATAAACTATCGAAAAATGAGTATCTTTAAGAAAGTTTTAACATCAGTCAGGAGAGTTTGGGATACCAACGAAATAGTCGATTTAAATACAGTATAAGATTTAGGACACAACAGTAAAGTGGTTAAAAGTGTCGTGAAAGTGGTCATCATCTACGATAGAGTTTTATGAAAGAAACAAGTAGGGTTTCTTCGTTGAGGAGTAGACGAATTTAAAATAGTACTGTAATATCGTTAAATCAATGTAGAAGTCCAAGGTGAAGATTAATATCAAGAGAACGATAAAGAAGGTACAAATATCAGTAAGGGAGGTGATTCATTGAAATTTGGGAAGTTTCAGTAGGAACTCACAACCTTTGTTGAAGAAGTTTTAACAATTACAACCATAAGTCTGGAGAAAGGTACTTAGTCTTTACAAGAAGTATCACAGATTTTACCACTTAGGAAAGGTCTTCCAAACGTTAAACGAAACGGGTCCAGGTAGTCTCCTAAACGATAGCTGACGTCCATATGACAGAATACTGTACAGAAAGAATTTATTATTATAAACTTTCAACTCTAATGAAGAACTAGACACCCGATGTGTTATTTAATCCAACATAATCGTCCGTACATTTGTAATTAGAGTAAAGTAATTATATAAAGGTAATCTCGAGAAAACACTGGTCCTTGTAACAGTTACTCGTTACTATAAAACTTTTATTCGAAAAAGGAGACTCGTCATCTAAAATTATCGTCAGAATGTTATAAGTCATTCAGTGTAACATTTGTTTATACGATAGTAAGCCCCCAACAGTGGGTAAATATCTTGTGTCCGTCTCATCTAAATCGTCGAATTTTAGGTATTCTAAAAGTTTTCCATTTGTTCGAAACTGAAGTAGAAAAAAAAAAAAAAAATGAAATGTTATGACATAACCAAAACGGTATGTAGTTGTACTTAGGCGGCGCCCACATGTACTTAAGGGTTAAGACTTGGGGGGAGGGTGGGGGGAGGGGTATGGTAGAGAGACCCAGTAGGGTCACGTGGTCGGGGTTCGTAGGACATAGGACGTAGCTTGGATCTGACCGCTAAGTAAAGAATGTACTATCATATGTACAAAGTTACGGTAAGAGGGTTTAGTAGGGTGGGAGAGGGAGAGGGAGAGGGAGACTCAGGTTTTCAGACAAGATATGTAGACACAGAGAAAACGACAGAGCGTATGTCCCAATAACAATAGTAGAAAGATTTAAGGTATGTATACACAATCATATGACATAACCACGAAAAGAAAGACCGAATGAAGTGAGACATATTAGCCGAGGTCAAAGTAGGTAGAGTAATCTTGACTAAGTTTACATAAGAAAAATTACCGACTCATTATGAGGTAACACATATACATGGTGTCGAAAGAATAGGTAAGCAGACGATTACCTGTAGATCCAACGAAGGTACAGAAAGGTAAGGTCACGACACTACTTGTAACCCCATGTGCACAGAGAAAGTTAAGACCAAAGGAACCACACATACGGATCGTCACCCTAACGACCCAGTATTCCGTCAAGATAAAGGTCAAAAAATTCATTAGAGGTGTGACAAGAGGTATCACCGACATGATTAAACGTAAGGGTGGTTGTCACATTCTCCCAAGGGAAAAGAGGTGTGGGAGAGGTCGTAAATAACGAACATCTGAAAACCTAGTCTCGGTAAGACTGACCACAATTTACCATGGAGTAACACCAGAACTAAACGTAAAGAGACTATTATTCGCTACAACTCGTAGAAAAGTACACAATCGGTAGACATACAGAAGAAACCTCTTTACAGACAAATCAAGAAACCGGGTAAAAAACTAACTCAGTAAATAAAAAGACCTTAACTCGACTACTCAACGAACATATAAAAACTCTAATCAACAAACAGTCAACGAAGTAAACGATAATAAAAGAAGGTAAGGTTTCCGACAGAAAAGTGGAACGAATATAAAAGGAAACAACACGTCTTTGAAAATTAAAATTAATCTAGGGTAAACAAATAAAAACGAAAATAAAAGTCATAAGACCTTTCACCCAGTATCTCCTAGGACGACACTAAATACAGTCTCTCACAAAACGGATACAAGAGGAGATCCTCAAAATATCAAAGACCAGAATGTAAATCTAGAAATTAGGTAAAACTCAAATAAAAACACATACCACAATCTCTCACAAGATCAAAGTAAGAAAATGTTCACCAACTGGTCAAAAGGGTCACGGTGAATAATTTCTCTAACAGAAATTAGGTAACATATAAGAACGGAGGAAATAGTTTCTATTCAACAGAAATTAGGTAACATATGACAACGGAGGAAACAGCTTCTATTGAAGTAAAATTTCAGTGGTCGACGTCATATGGGATTGTTCTCTCAGTTGGACAAAAAACTTTGAAAGTTCGGTCCGGGACTGAAAAGACATCGATACTTTAAGGAACTACTATAGTAGGTAATCTTCTGACAAAGTAGATATTCCTTTTAGACCAATCACACGAAGGTAGTAGTCAATAGAATGAAGCTAGACCTATTGGACAACGTCGAAGGAGTAGTCATATGTACGAAAGACAAAGTGGAACAGGAAAATACAATACTCGTGTCGAGGAAAGGAATTTGGAGTGTTTAGTTGGTAAAGATGGAAGTCTGTAAAGAAGATATATGCAAAGGAGTGGGGAGAACCGGAAGTGTCTTAACTTCTCAACTTCGGAACAAGACCTAATCCGAAACCGAATTCCTTACAATACTTTAGACTAACGGATAAGTTTAGTGATTTTGAAAGAGGTACAGTCGTTATTTTCACAATTGTGTAAGAATGACTGTAAGAAGAGTAAAAACACAAGTGACCTCAGCGTAAAAATTAAAGGAGACTCTTGAAAAGGAAATGTAAGTGTTGAACCGACAAACCATGTTCTCCGGTTGAAAACAGGAAAAAGTCGAAAGTTAATAAATAGAATCGTATTGTCGAAGGTCAAATCGGCTGTGAATAGGAATCAGAAACTTGAGTCTTTATGTAGTTAGACTAAGGTAGGAACCCGAAAATGTGAACAAGAAGAGACATAAACCGATAAAAGGGGGTCTAGAAGTGCACCAGAAAAGGAAGTCGGTGTCAGTTTTATAGTTGAGGAGTCTCTTCAGGAGAAACTGTTTTAATCGATATCGTAGATCAGGGATATAGAATCGTTACATGATTGTTCAAAAGGACAACAAAAATATCTTAAATACTAAACTTTCGTAAATGAATTAAAAATCAAAAGACAGTGTAGTTGGTGACCTTATCGTCGAACGACTCCTATTTAGGAACTGAAGATAAGTAGAAATATAAAGTTACGGCCTCAAAATTTTTGTGAATTTTTTTCTCATAAACCATTTGATTGTTTGATCATCTTTTATACATAACGAATAAATTCAACTTTTATATAACGACTGTATATCGTCAAACAAAAATAGTGGAAGTTAATTGACTTGATGACTTATTTACTGTTCGTATTTCGAACTTAACAAAAGTCATACTCTAGAACCTTTTACGTTTTTCATCCAATATTATAAATTTGACGAAGTACTATACTCCTTTGTACTATTATCATGACAAAAGAAGTGGTGGAAATTAATTTGTTAACTAAATATGTGAAAGATACTAAAGTTCATCTAGTTGAAATAGACGTGACAGAGTAAGTTAACATTTTAATTAATCTATATTAAGAAATAGGAGTTTCGCTATTTTTAAACAGGTTGGGAGACTCTGGTGTACCTGAAGTCGTGTGGTTCGAAGGGACAGTTAGTGGTCGAGGGCCGCGAATGAGTTTGAGTACAACTACTAGCTCAACTACTACGGTAGATTGAAGAGTAGGAGACAGTAGGGCAAGAGAATGACGGAAGTTAGAAAGGGTCGTAGTCCCAAAAAAGGTTTCTCAGTTAAGAAGCGTAGTTCACCACTTTCATAACCTAAAAATCGGAGTCGTAGTCACGAAGGTTACTGATAAGTTCTGACTAAAGGAAATTCTACCTGACCAACCTAGAGGAACGTCAGGTTGCCTGAGAGTTCTCAGAAGAGGTTGTGGTGTCAAGTTTCGTAGTTAAGAAACCACGAGTCGAAAGAAATACTAGGTTGAGAGTTTAGGTATGTACTGATGACCTTTTTTGTATCAAAACTAATCTACCTGGAAACAACCGTTTCATTACAGAGACGAAAAATTATACGCCAAATCCAACCAGTATTGAAAAGAATGTTCCTCCTTCATAGAAAATTAAAGTACCAACGTCAGTGGTAGACGTCACCAAAACCTTGTGAGGGAGAGTGGAGGGGTTTTTTATATATATATATTATTTCAGACAGTGACAAAGGTAACAAAGGGGTAGATAAACGGTACCTCACTACTCTGACCTACGGTAATAGAATCAAAAGACTTACAACTCAAAATTCGGTCGAAAAGGTAAAAGGAAAAAGTGAAAGTAGTTCGTCGAGAAATCAAGAAACGAAAGACGGTATTCCCACCACAGTAGACGTATAGACTACAATAACTATAAAGGGGGTCGTTAGAACTAAGGTCGAACACGAAGTAGGTCGGGACATAAAGTGTACTACATGATACGTATATTCGATTTATTCTTCCCACTGATACGTGTCGGAACTACATGAGGAAAGGGATAAACCTTGGTCGGATAACAAGATACAGGTCAAGATTGACAACGAAAAACTGGACGTATGTCTAAAGAGTCCTCCTTCCAGTCCACCAGACCATAAGGATAGGGAAATTCTTAAAAGGTGATAAACAACACTAGGTGTGTCAGTTTTCGAAACCGTATCAGTTATTTTGTCTTCATCTACAATCGACATCGTTCATTTGAGAGAACGAAAAAGTTACTAGGTTGTCTACAACCGTTGAACTAGAGACCAAGGAGACGGATAAGATTTAGGTCGAACTGTTAGACCTTCAGGTACCAAGTGTATAACGACTTCGAACCGAACCTCTTAAAACTCGTAATGAAATGATCACGTACTCTACTCATGTTAACACACCATGAAATTTGTAAGAAACCGTAACGGAAAGAAACCCTAACCTTACTTTTGACTATAAAAGGTCAAGACACTGGTAACGACTCAAAAGGTTAAAGGACCATATAACTCACGTTGTGAAAGTGTCGTAGTAGAAAATCCTAAACTTTATCGAGTTGACCTTAAGGTAGTGGAAGTGATCAAAACAAGTATCACTACGAAGGATTTCGGATGAACTCAAACCTAAGGTCCTATACACCGAGATCCACTCACTAGTGTGGTAGCACCAGTAGACCCAGTAATTTTAGAAAAAACATATCCAGAAGACACATAAGAACGGTGTAGAATTTTAGAAGACAAAGACAATCCAGGTATGTCACAAACAGGAAATAATATTTATGAAGGTGTGATTTTACGAGGAGAAATTTACATTAGGTGTTTCATTTGATATAAATCTTAAGGATACAGATGTTTAAGACAAAATATGTGAAACTAAATCATATTAAGAAAGTAAAAGATAGAAATATGATTAAATAGAGAAGTAAGAGTCACATTTGAGTATAAAGGACCTTTCTTTCTAAAAACTTTATAAGTACGATAAATAAAGAGAAATACATACAATTACTTACTTAAATAGGTATCCTATTTTAAATCAACTATGAAACGAATACATATCCACTATGTTACGACAGAATACCAGTATTTTTTGAATGACACTGATCTGAATGGGAAAAAGGTATTTTTTAACCTTTGTCCTGTATTATATTTTTGAAAAAGACAGTAACCTGTTGTCCATCATACAATGACTATAGGAACCCTCTTTTATTTGTTCTATATGAG
This sequence comes from Capra ibex, assembly GCA_006410555.1. NCBI lineage: Eukaryota > Metazoa > Chordata > Mammalia > Artiodactyla > Bovidae > Capra > Capra ibex. The sequence goes on along the minus strand of SJYO01041852.1, from coordinate 3,458,848 downwards.
ATATTAACGAAGTCAAAAGATGGACCACCGTCAGATGTGACTTTGTTCACTTGTACCTCCCAGTACAATTTAGTTCGTCTGTCTTTAACCTCAAATCCTTCTGACTTCTCCCACTTTAAAAATATCGTATTTAGACTTTTCTAAAGTCTCTTTTTCACGATATCTTCAAGAGTGTATTTAGGATACCTGAATTCTAACCTACGTTCTTACACATGAGTCATTGAAGATTAGTTATAACACACCTATAAGATTAGTCTCTTTAGTTCGTTCTTTTTACTTTCCTTACATATAAGTTTTCCTTCTTCATTCTGATAGAGATAAGTGTCTTCTGTATGATAATATGTAGCTTTTGGTGTAATGTTTTTTAGTAATTCACTTAAATTATTTCGACATTCTATGTTCTAGTTATGTGTTTGTAGGTAATGTATATAGAGATACTAGATCTTTTCGTGTTACACTTTTACTATCGTGTTAAAATAAATGTTTATCGTAGTTGTGTTTCCTTAATCCTTATTAAAACTCGTTTCTTTACTTTTATGTTTACTTTATAAGAAGTCGTTTCTGATATAACATTCATATTCGTAAGGATAAGAACTTAATAATGACTTGAGATCGAGTCAACGTCGAGTTTTCAGTCATTATCTCCAACGGGGATCTAAACCATCTTTCCTTTGTATTAAATAAGTCTTTTCGACCGTTAGACCCCTCTTCCACTTGAGAACAAGTCTCTGGGTCAGACATGTAGACGAGTCGGTACTGTTACAAATTTCCTTTTCCCCCTTTCTTAAAGTCAATTAGTAATTCCATCCTCCAGTCTAAGAAGTAGTAGAAAGGTAACACACGTCTGGACGACTGAAGAGAACTAGAAGGAAACCTACTACTGGACGAACGGACCAGACTAACGTTAACCTACGAAAGAACGGATACATTAGGTGCAAGTTTAAATAAAATAAAAAAATAAAAAAGTGCAAGTTTAAATAATTCCACTCCGACTCTCACCTCCCAGTCGGTAAGAAGTAGGTGAATTAAGAAGTAAGAATGAAGAAAATTCGGTCCTTTCCTTATTTGCCCAATCCGTTCTGGAACATATGTAAGTTATCTCGTCTTCAGTCCACAATACCATTTACGTTGGAGTACTAGAGTAAAAAGTTAATTTCAAATTGCCCTTGTCTTTATCTGTTTGACCTTTCCCCATTTTATTGAAAATTTTTAGGGATGAACAGTCTGCAGTAAGGTGAAGGTACCCTAATCTCCCGTTTCTCCCAGAAGGGACAACCAAGTCTACCATTTTTTTAGACGGATGTTACGTCCTCTAGGTCCAAATTAGGGACCGAACCCTTCTGTGATATCTCTTCTCTTACTGTTCGGCGAAATCATAAGAACGGACCTCTTAAGGTACCTATCTCCTCACACCACCAGATATCAGGTACCTCACTGTCTCAGTCTGTACTGACTCACTGATTCTCCCGTTTCTAGGTAAAAGACATTGAAACAGTATGACTGTATCCCGCAACATAAAAGTCTCACTTTCTGTAACTGTGTCAGGACAACATAGAGAAACGACTGTTAAAATAAAAAAAAACGAATGTATATACTCGTCTCGTGAGATGTTAGAAAGATTACGGGTGTTTCTATACACGATAACACTTGTTATCACAACTAGGGTAAGAATGTAGTGTATACTCAGACACTGAGATAACAGGATTCGTATTTGACGATCAGTTTCAGAAGGATCTATTCTGTGTTTTTTACGTTTCATCGGTCTCTCTTTTCTATATTTAACTTAAAATAGTTTTAATTTTAAACGTATAGTTTCCCATACTAGTTCTTACATTTTTATGTCGGATATGTCACCGTCTTTTATGAGAGTTCAGTGTAGTGATCATTTTCTAACATAGATCTTATGTTATTCAAGGGGATATATACTTACTTAAGACACGGTTCTCGCACAAACATTCAGGTTGTTTCAATCGGATCCATAGGTTGATTGTGTTAGCCGATATATCTCATGACACGACATTATACAAATATATAAAATGTGTTTATTTGTCTTTTTGTTTGTGTTTTTCAGTTCACAATCAGGGATCCAGTACAAACTGAGAAACGTTCGGGTACTTGACATCGGACGGTTTGAGGAGACAGGTACTTTAAGAGATACGTTCTGCCTTCTTATGACCTGGTCCATGAGTGAGGGAAGAAACTCCCTTGAATGACTAGGTCCATAGTTTTGGACTAGAGGACGTAACGTTCGTCTAAGAAATGGAAGACTCGGTACTCTCTTCGAGGTCTTTTGTCTCTTTTGTAAAAATTGACATATCATGTCATTCTTCATGTCATGTTGTCGACCGCATGTCCCCGTGTAAGTGTAGAAACTTTCAAGTGTTGAACTTCCAAGGATACATCCCCTGAACGACGTATATTTTATGACACTGTTTCGTTGTTGTTGGTGTTTTTGTTAATGTTTAAACTATTTATTACGTTAACTGTAATAAATTTCTTCTGTATGTTTAGTGTTATTCGTGTACTTTTATTTAGATTGTCATCATCAGTAAAATCAAGTCAAGTTAACGAGTCAGCACAGACTGAGAAACCTTGGGTACTTAACGTCGTGCGGTCCGGAGGGACAGGTAGTGGTTGAAGACCTCAAGTGGGTTTGAGTACACGTATCTCAGCCACTACGGTAGGTCGGTAGAGTAGGAGACAGCAGGGGAAGAGGAGGACGGGGGTTTAGGGAGGGTCGTAGTCCCAGAAAGGGTTACTCAGTCGAAAAGTGTAGTCCACCGGTTTCATAACCTCAAAGTCGGAGTCGTAGTCAGGAAGGTTACTTGTGGGTCCTGATCAGGGGAAATCCCACCTGAACAACCTAGAGGAACGTCAGGTTCCCTGAGTTCTCAGAAGAGGTTGTGGTGCGAAGTTTTCGTAGTTAAGAAGTCACGAGTCGAAAGAAGTGTCAGGTTGAGAGTGTAGGTATGTACTGGTGACCTTTTGGTATCGGAAATGATCTGCCTGTAAACAACCGTTTGATTATAGAGACGAAAACTTATACGATAGATCCAACCAGTATTGAAAAGAAGGTTCCTCATTTGCAGAAAATTAAAGTACCGACGTCAGTGGTTGACGTCACTAAAACCTCGGTTTTTTTTTTTTTTTTTTCAGACTGTGACAAAGGTGAGAAAGGAGTAAATAAAGGGTACTTTACTACCCTGGTCTACGGTACTAGAAACAAAAGACTTAAAACTCGAAATTCGGTTGAAAAAGTGAGAGGAGAAAGTGAAATCCCTTTATGTTTAGTTTTGGTGTTACACTATAGTGCAGAACCGGTGATCCTCTCGACATTGTTTTTACTGTCTTTTATAGTTTACGGTTGTTCAAACACCTCTAAAACCTTATGAATAGGTAGGAAACATCCTTAAATTGTACTCAGTGGAGCTTCTTATCAAATCGTCGAGGGTTTTACAATTTATACGTCAGGTCAAGTCAACGAGTCAGTACAGACTGAGAAACGCTGGGGTACCTGACGTCCTTCGGTCCGAAGGGACAGGTAGTGGTTGAGGGCCTCGAATAAGTTTGAGTACAGGTAACTCAGTCACTACGGTAGGTTGGTAGAGTAGGAAGAACAGGGGAAGAGGAGGATGGAAGTTAGTAAGGGTCTTAGTCCTAGAAAAGGTTCCTGAGTCAAGAAGCGTAGTCCACCGGTTTCATAACCTCAAAGTCGAAGTCGTAGTCAAGAAGGTCACTTATAAGTCCTGACTAAAGGAAATCCTGACCAACTTAGAGGAACGTTAGGTTCCCTGAGAGTTCTCAGAAGATTTGTGGTCTCAAGTTTTCGTAGTTAAGAAATCGAGAGTCGAAAGAAATATCAGCTTGAGAGTGTAGGTGTGTTCTGATGACCTTTTTGGTATCGACACTGATCTGTTTGGAAACAACCGGTTCATTACAGAGACGACAAGTTATACGACAAATCCAAACAGTATTGAAAAGAAGGTTCCTCGTTCACAGAAAATTAAAGTACCCGTCAGTGGTAGACGTCACTAAAACCTCGGTGTGTTTTATTTCAGAGTGACAAAGGTAACCAAGAGGTAGATAAACGGTACTTCACTACCCTGGTCTACGGTACTAAAATCGAAAGACTTACACCTCAAAATTCGGTTGAAAAAGTGATAGAAGAAAGTGAAAGTAGTTCTCCGAAAGTAAAAACAAACGAAAGACGGTATTCCCACCACAGTAGACGTATAGACTCCAATAACTATAAAGAGGACCGTTAGAGCTAAGATCGAACACTTAGGAGATCGGGTCGCAAAGAGTACTAAATGAGACGTATACTCAATTCATACGTCCCACTGTTATATTTTGGAACAGCATGAGGAAAGGGATAAACATTGGTCAGACAACAAGGTACAGGTCAAGATTGACAACGAAGAACTGAAGTCTAAAGAGTCCTCTGTCCAATCCATCAGACCATAAGGGTAGAGAAATTCTTAAAAGGTATTCAACAACACTTGGTGTGGAAGTTTCCGAAACTACATCAGTTATTTCACTTCCATCTTTAAAAAGACCTTGAGAGAACGAAAAACGTCAATGGTATTCTGTTTTGTTAGGAATCTATATACGACTTTTCTTTATTTGAACAAACATGTGTTTACAAAGATCTTCGTAAAACTTTATCGATTTTTCGTCTTTGTTCGGTTTACGGGTGATTGACTACTTATTATTTTTACTATATGGGTATATTACTTTACAATAAGTTGTGATTTTTACTTCACAACTTTAGACGACGTTGTAATCAAATGGAAAATCTTTATAATACAATTCCCTCTCTTAAGTCAGTACTTCTTGAGTATAACATAGTTTTAAGTATAAATATAGTTTCCAGTTTTTATTTCTTTAGACACATTTATCGTTAATAAAAGCACTAACGATCCTGTGTTTCTCAACACACCCCGTCACTTACTCTCAGTGACTTTTACACATGCTCTACACAAAACTCACTCTACTTTACATTTTAGTACCATTACTACCGGTATATGACTCTTGGTTAGTCAACATTCGAACACACACTTTATATAGAGTTATTTTTAGTTAGATTAAACAGTGTAATTGTTTTTGTTTTCCCCTTTTTATTTTAGAGGTATAAATCCCAAGGTACTTTTTAAACTATTGTAAATTAACGGTGAATTATTTCCTTTCTTTTGAGATTCCTTTGATTTTTACCTTTATTTACTGATGTTTTTCGGATATCATTGGTAGTGTTAAGACTTTATATCTTTGAAAGGGGAACTACAATCCATATTCTATTCTTATAAGAGAAAAGGGGAATATAAGTCGTAACAAAGTCTCAAAAGTTAAGGACGTTACTCCAGTCTTATCTTTATTTACCGAATTCCCGTTCATTTCTTCATTATTTTAACAGTAAAAAACGTAAAGTATATTAGGATCAAAATCTTTTAGGTTTTTTTAGACACCGTTTTAATATTTCGTTTTAGAGACCTACGTTTGAATATTATGTTCCATTTATATATTTTCATTTACTTAAAGAAGTAAGGTCGTTGTTTCCTTTAAGTACTTATTTCGGTAAAGTTATTGTAGTTATACAGTTTACGTGTTCTTTTTTCGATCACTTTTATAAATTCAAAAGATGTAACTTCTGACGTTTCACTATCACTCTTTTAAATTTATTAGATTTATACATCTCCCTAATATGGTATAAGTACTTAACCTTCCAAGTCATAATACCTATTTAAAGTGGTTCAAAAAGATACCGCAGATACGTTTTATATATTTCTTGAGTTTACTTAACTTTCGTTTTTCGTCTTTTCAGTAATCTTTTTACTTTTTATCTTACGAGACCTAGAAATGTTATCACATAAAGATTTACCTGTTCTTTTTTACTTTTTCAAAGAGCGGAAGCAATCTGAAATCTCTTTATTTTTTATTTGGTGTTACTTTATGGTGACGTACTGAGGGGTATTCTGTCACTGATTTCAATCTTCATTAGTACGTTAAAACAGTTTTCACAACATTCATAAACTCGATTCAGTATAAGACAATCTTTCTCCTCCACATGGGACCGGTATACGAATTATTACAGATTACTTTTCAATGAACATATGAAATAATGGGTCATTAAGGTACAGATCATATGTCAGTTGACTTTACGTACATGTGTAAGTCGTCTATGAGTCCCGATCTGATCTGAGAAAAATTAAAATAAAAATTAACCTTCTATTAACCAAATGTTATAATACAACCAGAGACGATATTTTATTGTACGTAGTGAGTATCCATACGTATACAAGGGAGGGTAAACTCGGAGAGTGGGGTGGGGTGGGGTGGGAAGGGGTAAGGTGGGGTAATCCAACAGTGTCTCGTGATCCAACTCAAGAGACACAGTATGTCGTTAAGGGTGACCGATAGATATATAAAATGTGTATCATTTCATATCCAAAGTTTCGATGAGAATTAAACAGGATGGAAGAGGAAGGGAGTGACACAGGTGTTTAGACAAGAAATACAGACGTAGAGATTACGATACGACGTTTATCTAGTAGTAATAGATAAAAGGTCTAGGGTATATATACACTTTACATACTATAAACGAAAAAAAAGTCAGACTGAATGAAGCGGGACATATCGTCCGAGATCCAAGTAGGTGGATTGATCTTTGACTGAGTTTAAAGAAAAATACCGACTCATTATAAGGTAACATATGTACATCGTGATGATGAAATAGTTAAGTGAACAGTCACCCGTAGATCCAACGTAGGTGCAAGATCGGTAACATTTATCACGGTGTTACTTGTGACACCATGTATACATACAAACTTAATACAAAAAGAGTCCTATATACGGGACATCACTCTAAAGATGTAGTACACCATCGAAATAAGGATCTGAAAAATATTGTCTTGACGTGTATTATCACAGTTCAAAATTCGAAGGACTTATAGATTGTTGTGTTTTATTTGTGTACTTACACTATGTAGTTTTTATAATATAATGTTAAAGGATATAGTTATACCTACTTAGAGTATCGACTTTACTACTTTTTACTTCTGGTCCATGCTTCCTCTGACATAAAGTAAAAATATTTTAAGTTTTTATCGACTTTACTGAGAAACCTAAATCTTCTAGAGTATCGCCACTGAGAAACCCCTCTTTTCTATAACCTTCTTTCATCGAGATCCCTCTACTTTTGTAACAAATAAAAAAAAATTTCCACACGGGAAGGGTATAAAATAAAGGCAAAAGAAAAATTTTTTAGATAAATCAAAATTAACTTCCTATTAACGAAACGTCTTAAAACAACAAAAGACAGTGTGTAGTTACACTTAGTTGTTACCCATATGTATATAGGGGAAGGAGAACTCTGAACGAGGGTAGAGGGAGAGGTAGGGTAGGGAGATCCAACTATGTCACGAGGACGAACTCAAGGACCTCGGTATGTCGTTTAAGGGTAACCGAAAGATAAAATGTATACCATTCTAACGGCCCTCTTTATAGTTATTGGAGTCTATACGTCTACTGTGGTGGGAATACCGTCTTTCACTTCTCCTCGATTTTTCGGAGAACTACTTTCACTTTCTCCTCTCACTTTTACAACCGAATTTCGAGTTGTAAGTCTTTTGTTTCTAGTGCCGTAGACCAGGGTAGTGAAGTACCCTTTATCTACCCCTTTGTCATCTTTGTCACAGTCTGAAATAAAAAACCCCGAGGTTTTAGTGACGTCTACCACTGACGTCGGTACTTTAATTTTCTGCGAATGAGGAACCTTCTGTTCAATACTGGTTGGATCTATCATATAAGTTTTCGTCTCTGTAACGAAAAGGTTGATTCCAGGGAGATCAGTTCCGAGACCAAAAAGGACACCAGTACATACCTACACTCTCAACCTGACACTTCTTCCGACTCGCGACTTATTAACTACGAAAACTTCACACCACAACCTCTTCTGAGAACTCTCAGGGAACCTGACGTTCCTCTAAGTTGGTCAGGTAAGACTTCCTCTAGTCGGGACCCTAAAGAAACCTTCCTTACTACGATTTCGACTTTGAGGTCATGAAACCGGTGGAGTACTCTTCTCAACTGAGTAACCTTTTCTGAGACTACAACCCTCCCTAACCCCCGTCCTCCTCTTCCCTTACTGGGTCCTACTCTACCGACCTACCGTAGTGCCTGAGCTACCTGCACTCAGACTCACTTGAGGCCCTCTACCACCACCTGTCCCTCCGGACCGCACGACGCTAAGTACCCCAGCGTTTCTCAGCCTGTGCTGACTCGCTGACTTGACTTGACTGACTTGACTTACATTCAAAAGTACAGTCAGAAAGGTATGTGGAGGGGGAGAGGAGGGGGACGGGTACAAGTATTCAGACAAGAGATAAAGGTAAAGAGGTGACAACGGGACGTTTATTTAAGTAGTCATATTAGAAAAATCTAAGGTATATATACGTAATAGAACGAGAAAGACTGAATGAAGTGAGACATATTGTCCGAGATCCAAGTAGGTCGAGTAATTATATCTGAGTTTACGTGACGAAAAACACCGACTCATTATAAGGTAACATATATACATAGTGTCGGAGAAATAGCTAAGTAGACATCAACCTGTATATCAACGAAGGCACAAAATCGATAACATTTATCACGATGTCACTTGTAACCCCATGTACAAAGAAAAATCTAAAACCAAAGGAGACCCATATACGGACCCTCACCCTAATGACCCAGTAGACCACCAAAATAAAGATCACAAGATTCTTTTGAGGTATGAAAGAAGGTATCACCGACGTAGTTAAATGTAAGGGTGGTTGTGACTTTCTCACAAGGGAAAAGAGGTGTGAGAGAGGTCGTAAATAACGAACATCTGTAAAACAAGTACCGGTGACACTGGTCACACTCTACTATGGTAATATCGTGATGACATCAAAACTAAACGTGAAAAGATTATTATTCGCTATGACTCGAAAAAAAGTTTCTACGCAAACAATCGGTAGACATACAAAAATCTCTTTACGGACAAATCTAGAAACAGGACGAAAAACTAACCCAACAAACAAAAAGACCATAACTCGACATACTCGACGAACATATAAAACCTTTAATTAGGAAACAGTCAACAAAGTAAACGATAATAAAAAAGGGTAAGACTCCCGACAGAAAAGAGGAACAATATCAAAGGGTACGTCACGTTTACGAAAATTAGTCCAGGGTGAAGAGATGAAGAAAACAAAAATAAAGGTAATGAGATCCTCCACACAGTATCTCCTAGAACGAAACTAAATACAGTAACTCATAAGACAGATACAAAAGGAGATTTTCAAAATATCAAAGACCAAAATGTAAATCGAGAAATTAAGTAAAACTTAAATAGAAACACACATCACAGTCCTTCACAAGATTAAAGTAAGAAAATATACATCGTCAGGTCAAAAGGGTCGTAGTGAATTACTTCTCCGAAAGAAACAGAGTAGCATATAAGAACGAAGGAAACAGTTTTCATTCCACAAGTACCCACACACCCAAATAAAGACCCGAAAATTAAACATAAAGACAAAAACACGGTCATGGTATGACAGAACTACTGACATCGAAACATCATATTAGACTTCAGTCCTTCCAACTAAGGAGGTCGAGGTAAGAAGAAAGAGTTCTGACCAAACCGATGAGTACCGGAAAACACAAAGATATACGTAACACTTTTTTATAAAAGATCAAGACACTCTTTATGGTCACCATTGAACTATCCCAAGTATAACTTAAACATTTAACGTAAACCATCATGTCAATAAAAGTGTTATAACTAAGAAGGATGGGTCCTTTTACCTTATCGAAAGGTAGACAAATACAGTATAAGCTAAAGAAAAAGTCACAGAACATTAAAGAACATATATTAAGAAAACAGAGGAACCCATCATAATCAGGATCTATAAAATAAGAAAAACAACGTTATCACTTACCCTAACTAAGGAATCAAAGAGAAAGAGTAGAAAGTAAAAAATCATATATCCTTACCTTCACTAGAGACACATAACTAAAACATAGGACACTGAAACGATTTAAGTGACGAATCGAGATCATTAAAAGACTATCATAGAAATCCCAAAAGATACATATCATAGTACAGTAGACGTTTATCACTCTCGAAATGTAAAAAAGACTAGACCTAAGGAAAATAAGAAAGAAGAGACTAACAACATCGATGCTGAAGGTTTTGATACAACTCATTATCACCACTCTCACCTACGGGAACAGAACAAGGACTAGAATCCCCCTTACGAAAATCAAAAAGTGGTAACTCTTGCAATCGACACCCGAATAGTATATACCGGAAATGATTCAACTCTATCCAAGAAAGATACGGATAAAAAACTTCTCAAAATTGGTATTTACCCACGACTTAAAACAGTTTCCGAAAAAGACGTAGATAACTCTAATAGTACACCAAAAATAGAAAGTCAATAATTATACCACATAGTGTAACTAACTAAACACAAAAACTTCTAAGAAACGTAGGGACCTTCTTTAATTTGGCCCTAGTACCGCATACCACATACATATTACACTACAACTCAAGAAAAAACGATCTTAAAACCGTACATACAAGTAGTCACTATAACCGGAGATCAAACGTACACACACACAAAAGAAAAAGACCGAAACCATAGTCCCGCTACCACCGGAATACCTTACTCAAACCTTTACAAGGAAGTGACGGTTAAAACCTTTATTACAATATTCCTATCCGTAATCGAAGAGAGATTTACAAACTATCTTAAGACGACACTTCGGGAGACCAGGACCCGAAAACGAAAAACACTAAAAAATAGTGTTAAAACTAAAGTCACGAACATAAACCCATCAAGTATTAAAGATAAAATAGGACCAAGTCAGAACCTTCTAACTTGAAAAGATTCTTAGACAGGTAAAGAAGGTCCAAGAGGTGAAATAACGGTATATCAACGAGTACCATCAGAGAATATTAGGAAATATAAAGACATAACAGACGACACAAAACGTCCTCGTTGGTACTTCTCTATGGGGTACTGGGTCTCTTTGGGTTCATTCTTCCATCCACAACGTTCTCCCGTAGTCTCCCGTCTGTGTGACTTTGGTATGAGTGTCTTTTGTCCAGTTAGATTAGTGTGATCCTGTTGTCGGAATAGATTGAGTTACTTTGATTCGGTACGGGTATCCCGGAGGGTTCTACCCACCCAGTACCACCTCTCCAGACTGTCTTACACCAGGTGATCTCTTCCCTTACCGTTTGGTGAAGTCATAAAAACGGAACTCTTGTTGTACTTGTCATACTTTTCCGTTTTACTATCCTATGACTTTCTCCTCCAGTCATCCAGTCATCCACGGGTTATACGATGACCTCTAGTCACCTCTTTATTGAGGTCTTTCTTACTTCCCTACCTCGGTTTCGTTTTTGTTATGGGTCGACACTTACACTGACCACTATCTTCGTTCCAGACTACGACATGTTTCGTTATAACGTATCCTTGGACCTTACAGTCCGGGTACTTAGTTCCGTTTAACCTTCACCAGTTTGTCCTCTACCGTTCTTACTTTTAATTGTAAGATCCTTAGTCGCTTGATTTTAACTGACCTTACCCACTTAAATTGAGTCTACTGGTAATATAGATGATGACACCCGTCCTTAGGGAATCTTCTTTACCTCATCGGTAGTACCAGTTGTTTTCTCAAGTTTTACGTCATGAACCTACGTTAGAGTTTTTACTGACTTGCTAGAGACAAGCAAAGGTTCCGTTTGGTAAGTTATAGTGCCATTAGGTTCAGACACGGGGTTGTCGTTACGACTTCTCCGACTTCAACTTGTCAAGATACTTCTGGATGTTCTGGAAAATCTTGATTGTGGGTTTTTTCTACAGGAAGAGTAATATCCCCTGACCTTACGTTTTTATCCTTCAGTCCTTTGTGTACCTCATTGTCTGTTTAAACCGGAACCTTACGCCTTACATCGTCCCGTTTCTGACTGTCTCAAAACGGTTCTTTTACGTGACCAGTATCGTTTGTGGGAGAAGGTTTTTGTGTTCTCTTCTGAGATGTTTACCTGTAGTGGTCTACCAGTTGTGACTTTCGTCTAACTAATATAAGAAACGTCGGTTTCTACCTCTTCGAGATATGTCAGTTGTTTTTGTTCTGGCCCTCGACTGACACCGAATCTAGTACTTGAGGAATGACAGTTTAACTCTGACTTTAACTTCTTTCACCCCTTTTGGTGATCTGGTAAGTCCATACTGGATTTCATTTAGGTAATACTAATATGTCACTTTCACTCTTTATCTAAATTTCCTGATCTATACTATCTATCTCACGGACTACTTGATACCTACCTCCAAGTACTATGACATGTCCTCTGTCCCTAAGTCTGGTAGGGGTACCTTTTCTTTACGTTTTTTCGTTTTACCGACAGACCTCTCCGGAATGTTTATCGACACTTTTCTTGTCTTCGTTTTTCGTTTCCTCTTTTTCTTTCTATATTCGTAGACTTACGTCTCAAGGTTTGTTATCGTTCTTCTCTTTTCTTTCGGAAGGAGTCACTAGTTACGTTTCTTTTTCTCCTTTTGTTGTCTCACCCTTTCTGATCTCTAGAGAAGTTCTTTTAGTCTCTATGGTTCTCTTGTAAAGTACGTTTCTACCCGAGCTATTTCCTGTCTTTACCATACCTGGAATGTCTTCGTCTTCTATAATTCTTCTCCACCGTTCTTATGTGTCTTCTTGACATGTTTTTTCTAGAAGTGCTGGGTGTATTAGTGCTACCACACTAGTGAGTGGATTTCGGTCTGTAGGACCTTACACTTCAGTTCACCCGGTATCTTTCGTAGTGATACTTGTTTCGATTACCTCCACTACCATAAGATCAACTCGATAAAGTTTAGGACTTTCTACTACGACACTTTCACGACGTGAGTTGTACGGTCGTTTAAACCTTTTGAGTCGTCACCGGTGTCCTGACCTTTTCCAGTCAAAAGTAAAGTTAGGGTTTCTTTCCGTTACGGTTTCTTGCGAGTTTGATGGTGTGTTAACGTGAGTAGAGTGTACGATCATTTCATTACGAGTTTTAAGAGGTTCGGTCCGAAGTCGTTATGCACTTGAGACTTGAAAGTTTACAAGTTAGACCAAAATCTTTTCTGTCTCCTTGGTCTCTAGTTTAACGGTTGTAGACGACCTACTAGCTTTTTCGTTCTCTTAAGGTCGTTTTGTAGATAAAGACGAAATAGCTGATACAGTTTCGGAAACTGACAAACCTAGTGTTATTTGACCTTTTAAGACTTTCTCTGTCCTTACGATTTGGTGGACTGGCCGGAGAACACTTTGGATATACGTCCAGTCCTACGTTACCAATCTTGACCTGTACCTTGTTGTCTGACCAAGGTTTATCCTTTTCCTCATACAGTTCCGACATATAACAATGGAATGAATAAATTGAATATACGTCTCATGTAGTACTCTTTACGACCCGACCTTCTTCGTGTTCGACCTTAGTTCTAACGGTCCTCTTTATAGTTATTGCAGTCTATACGTCTACTGTGGTCGGAATACCGTCTTTAACTTCTCCTTGATGTTTCGGAGAACTACTTTCACTTTCTTCTGTCACTTTTTCAACCGAATTTTGAATTGTAAGTCTTTTTCTTCTAGTACCGTAGACCAGGGTAGTGAAGTACCCTTTATCTCCCCCTTTGTCACCTTTGTCACAGTCTGAAGTAAAAAAACCCGAGGTTTTAGTGACGTCTACCACTAACGTCGGTACTTTAATTTTCTGTGAATGAAAAACCTTCTTTTCAATACTGGTTGGAGCTATCGTATAAGTTTTCGTCTCTGTAAGGAAACGGTTGTTTTCAGGGGGATCAGTTCCGAGACAAAAAAGGTCACCAGTACATACCTACACTCTCAACCTGACACTTCTTCCGACTCACGACTTCTTGACTACGAAAACTTGACACCACGACCTCTCCTGAGAACTCTCAGGAAACCTGACGTTCCTCTAGGTTGGTCAGGTAAGCCTTCCTCTAGTCGGGACCCTAAAGAAACCTTCCTTACTACGATTTCGACTTTGAGGTCATGAAACCGGTGGAGTACGCTTCTCAACTGAGTAACCGTTTCTGAGACTACAACCCTCCCTAACACCCGTCCTCCTCTTCCCCTGCTGTCTCCTACTCTACCGACCTACTGTAGTGACTAATCTACCTACACTCAGACTCACTTGAGACCCTCAACCACTACTTGTCACTCGGGACCGCCCGATGCTAAATACCCCAACGTTTCTCAACCTGTACTGACTCGCTGACTTGACTTGACTTCACTTGACTTGCAGAGAAGTAAAGATTAAAACAAGTAAACTAAGAAGAGAGAAAAAAAGAACTACTCAGACCGATTTCGAACAGTTAAAACAAATAGAAGAGTTTTTTGTTCGAAATCAAAATAATTAGAAATGATAACAAAGAAAAACAACGAAGGGACCACCGAGTCTCCAATTTCGTAGACGGACGTTAGGTCCTCTGGGTCCAATCTAGGGACCCAGCCCTTCTAGGGGACCTCTACCTTTACCGTTGGATGAGGTCATAACAACGGACCTCTTACGGTACCTGTTTCCTCGGACCATCCGATGTCAGGTGCCCCAAAGTTTCTCAGCCTGTGCCGACTCGTTGAAGTGAAAGTGAAAAGAAAGTGACAAATAAAGAAAAAGTAAATAAAGACGAGAGTAAAACACTAAAGAAGGGAAGACGTTTAAAACACCTAAAAACAACAACAAAAAGGAAAAAGGTCAACAAATACACGTTCAAATCCAACAGATAAGCTAGAAAAAGAACAAAGAAGTTCATCCTAACATAACGAAATTTGAAGGGAGAATCTTGACGAAAATTGTGTAGTGTATCCAAAACTAAACGATACAAAAGTAACAGTAACCAAAGATCCTTAAAAAATTTAAAGGGAAAACTAAAGGAGTCATTGGACCAGTAGTAGATCTTTACATAAAAAATTAGAGATACACAAATACAAAAAATGTCAAAAAAAAAGGAAAATTAACTATAATCCAGAGAATAACAACACCAGTCTTTTTTAAGAACTATACTAAAGTTAAAAGAATTCAAATAACTTAAAACTAAACACTGTGTTCTACATCAGATAAGACCTCTTATAAGGTACACGTGAACACTTCTTCCACGTAAGACATGAACCTACCTTACCGGACTTCTGTAGTTATACTAGATAGATCAGATTACATAGTAAATTCTGAAGACAAAGTTACACTAGATAGATCAGATTACATAGTAAATTCTGAACACAAAGGAATAATTAAAAGACAAAACTACCAGACAGGTAATCGCATTCACCCCACAATTCTGGAGGATGATAATAACACAATAATAATGAAAGAGGAAAATATAGACAATCACAAACAGAATCCATAACTCCACGAGGATACAACCCACGTATATACAAATGTTAACAATACAGAAGGAGAACCTAACTAGGGAACTGATAGTTCATCACAGGAAGGAATATAGAACATTATAAGAAATAAAATTCTAGATAAAATAGACTATACTTCTAAGGATAATGTCGAACGAAAACCAAAGGTTAAACGTACTTTATATAAAAAGGTAGGAGAGTATAAGTCAGATATACACGAAATCCGGATTTCACAAAGAAAATCTGTGGTATGTATCCCTACCCAGAACAAAAACATAGGTAAGTATATCGAACACAGAAAACCAACCTCGTAAATTGGGTAAATGTAAATTTCATTAAAAACTATAAATACAAGGATAACGGTAAAAGAATTAACAAACCCCAAACAAAAACATGTAGAAAAAGAAATATAAAAGACTGATATATTTAGAGAAGTTGTAAACAGCATTTCGACCAAACCGTCATGACTTAAGAAAATTGAAAACGAACAACATTTCGAAAACTAAAGAGACAATTAAAACTTACTCTAGGAACGGTCCATCTCATTAGAACCGACATCTAAAAAGGGAAAGTCATAAAATTTATATAGGACGGTAAGGGAAGACCAGACGTCTCAAAGACGACTTTCTAGTCGACAATTAGTATACCCCGAAGGGAACACTGGGTCGATCATTTCTTAGACGAACGTTACGTCTGGACACAAGCTAGGGATCCAACCCTTCTAGGGGACCTCTTCCCTTTCGGATGGGTGAGGTCATAAGACCGGACCTCTTAATGTACTTGACATATCAGGTACCCCAACGTTTCTCAGCCTGTACTGACTCGTTGAAAGTGAAGGGAAGGGAATATACAATGAACGACGAAAGGGGAACGACGAAACTTATCAGAAAGAAACACAAATTAGAAACAATCGAACTAATCATACACAGAACCGTACAAAGACGAACCCAAATAGGATATCCCCTTAGAGACACGAAGAACCCGAACTAACTGATAAAGGAAAAGGTATAACCTTTAAAAGTTGATATTAGAGAAGCTTTTAAAAGAGTATGGGAAAGAAAAAGAGAAGAAGAAGACCCTGAGAATATTAAGTCTACAACCACACAAATCATAACAGGTTCTCGTAGGAGTCAAGAAAAGTAAGAAAAATGAAATAAGACGAGAAGTCCTCAATAAAGGTGGTAAAATAGAAGGTCGAGTGACTAGGTAAGAAGACGGAGTCTATAAGATCTATAAGACGATAACTAAGAAAGATCTCATAAAAATTAAAGTCATTAACACAACAAACAGAGACATACAAATAAGAAATCAAGAAGATCCAGAAACAATTAGGAACGTAAAAAGAGGTAAGATAAATTCCGAAACCTAGTAGAAATTATAGAAATAGGACTTAAGAAAAAGTCCATCGAACGGATAAAGGAGAAGTAAATAAACCTGAACACACAAAATCAAACAAGGAAGTAAATACGTCGTAAAGAGACGGAAAAGTAATAAAAAAATTTGAATAAAACAAACTCCAGAGGAAAAGGGTCCGTAGTTCAAAGTTAAGAAAGAAGGAAAACCAAAGACGGGAACATTTCAATCAGGTCACAAACAATTCGAAGTACATCCCACACTGAATACGAAAGTAAAGCCACCCTTCTCCACTTTAAAAAAAAAAAAAAAAAAAAAAGGAGACNAAAAAAAAAAAAAAAAAAGGGAGACTACCCGTCCCGATTCACTCAACCATTAGGACAGACGACTACTAAGTCGTAAAAACAGATCGAACGATAAGTCTACTCCGAAGGACGTGTCCCACAATGGCTGTCGACGAACACAACACTCTTAGGACTACCACGGTTCACACGTCCCTGTGTCTGATGGAGTCGGCGTCCTCAATACTGGGATAGTCTCAGAAAAAAAAAAACTCGGAGACCGTAGACCACTAGTTTTCCAGAGAAACCGATCAGAAAGAGGTAGCGAGGTGGGTTAGTCCATGAATCTATCGAGAGAACTGACCCCAGTAAGAGACAAGAAACCACACAGTCCGTGTATTTATCGGGGGGGAGGAGAGTGGGGCCGACCCCAGGATTAGACAACAAACCGTGTAGTCTGTTGATTTCCCCGTGGGACCCACCCCAGGATGAGACAACAAGGTCCGTAGTCCGCGAACTACCGGGTCGGAGATATAACAAGTCGACGACCACGACGACACACTCCCTTCTCTCCGATATCACCACCGAGGTGTTGGATACGTACTGAGTCGTCATACACGAACAAAGGTACCGACGGACTGAAAGAAGGTGTCCGTAAAGGGTGGTGTTAGAGGAGGGAGTATAAATGAGTCCTGCAAAGGGGTGTCAGTTGTCGTCTAGAACCGGACTCTAACCAGGTGTTAGGGATGTAAGGTCGAGAGTCGGTGACGGAAGATCTCCTGAACGTAGGGACAGACCTCATACATGCTGACACTGTTCCTAACAGAGTAAGAGTAAGCCTTCAGAGGTTGAGAAACACTGAGGTACCTGACGTCGTGTGATCCGGAGGGACAGATAGTGCTTGTGGACCTCAAATGAGTTTGAGTACAGGTGACTACCGGTAGGTTGGTAGAGTGGGAGACAGTAGAGGAGGAAGACGGAAGTTAGAAAACGTCGTAGTCCCAGAAAAGTTTACTCAGTCAAGAAGAGTAGTCCACCGGTTTCATAACCTCAAAGTCGAAGTCTTAGTCAGGAAGGTTGTGGGTCGTAACCAGAGGAAATCCTACCTGAGGAACATCAGGTTCCCTGAGAGTTCTCAGAAGAGGTTGTGGTGTCAAGTTTTCGTAGTTAAGAAATCGTGAGTCGAAAGAAATACCAGGTTGAGAGTGGAGGTATGTACTGATGACCTTTTTAGTATCGAAACTGATCTCTCTAGAAACAACCGTTTCATTACAGAGACGAAAAATTATACGACAGATCCAACCAGTATCGAAAAGATGGTTCCCCGTTCGTAGAAAGTTAAAGTATCGACCGTAGTGGCAGACACCACTAAAGGAGGGTTTTATTTCAAACAGTGACAAAAGTAACAAAGGGGTAGATAAAAGGTACTTCACTAACCTGGTCTTCGACACCAGAATCAAAAGACTTTTTAGTTGAAAAAGTGAGAGGAGAAAGTGAAAGTTGTTCTCCGAGAAATCAAGAAGAAGTGAAAGACGGGATTCCCGCTACAGTAGACGTATGGACTCCAATAACTATAAAGAGGTTCGTCAGAACTAAGGTCGAACACAAAGTAGTTCGGATCGTAAAGAGTACTACATGAGACGTATATCAATTTATTCGTCCCACGGTTATATGTCGGAACTGTATGAAGAAAGGGATAAACCTTGGTCAGACAACAAGGTACAGGTCGAGATTGACAACGAAGAACTGGACGTATGTCTAAAGAGTCCTCCCTCCATTAACCAGACCATAATTGTAGAGAACTTCTTAAAAGGTGTCAAACAACGCTGAGTGTGACAGTTTCCGAACCCGTTTCAGTTATTTTGTCGTTATTACAAAAAGACCTTGAGAGAACGAAAAAGTTACTAGGTTGTCTACAACCGTTAAACTATGGACCAAGGAGACGGAAAACATTTAGGTCGAACTTATAGACCTTCAAGTACCAAATGCATGACAACTTAGGACTGAACTTCTCTAAATTCCTAATGAAATGATCGTACATTCTACTCATGTCAACACACCATCAAACTTGTAAGAAATCGTAACACAAAGAAACCCCAACCCTACTTTTGACTGTATAAGGTCAGGACACCGGTGACGACTCAAAAGGTTTAAACGACCGTATAATCCACGTCGTGAAAGAGTCGTAGTAGAAAATCCTAAACTTTATCGAGTTGACTTTAAAGTAGTGGAGGTTATCGAAATATATATCACTACAAAGGACTCCGAGTGAACTAAAGGGTGAGGTCCTACAGACCGAGATCTACTCACTAGTGTGATAACACTAATAGACCCAGCACTTCTAAAAAAACACGTCAAGAAGACACATACGAACGGTGGAGAAGAATCATAGAAGACGAAGACAATCCAGGTATGGTAAAGACAGGAAATAACACGGGTAGAAACTTTCTTTACAAGAGAACCATAGAGATTAAAAGAACTTCTCTAGAGATCTGAAAGGGTAAGACAACGAAAGGAGATAAAGAAAGGAAACTAGTGACTCCTTCCGAAAGAATAGAGAGAAACGCTAGGAAACCTTGAGATGTATGTCTACCGATAGAGAAAGGAAAAGAGGAAACGGAAAATGAAGAAAAGAGTCGATAAACATTCTGGAGGAGTCTGTTGGTAAAATGGAAAAATGTAAAGAAAAGGAACCCCTTACAGAACTGAGGATATGTCACAGGGTTTGGAGACAGGTATCAGGAAGTCCGTGAGATAGTCTATATTAGGGAACTTAGATAAACAGTGAAGGTGACATA
The DNA here is from genome assembly GCA_006410555.1 of Capra ibex. Taxonomy (NCBI): domain Eukaryota; kingdom Metazoa; phylum Chordata; class Mammalia; order Artiodactyla; family Bovidae; genus Capra; species Capra ibex. The sequence goes on along the minus strand of SJYO01041852.1, from coordinate 3,438,978 downwards.
TTAGTATTCCCTAAACTAAATCCAGTATGGACTTACCAGATCACCAGAAGGGATGAAAGAAGTTAAATCCAGACTTAAACCGTTATTCCTCGAGTACTAGACTCGGTGTCAGTCGAGGGCCAGAACAAAAACGACTGACATATCTCGAAGAGGTAGAAACCGACGTTTTTTATATTAGTTAGACTAAAGTCATAACTAATAGACCACTACAGGTGTACATCTCAGAAGAGAAAACAACAACCTTCTCCCACAAACGATACTGGTCACGTAAGAGAACGGTTTTGACACAATCGGAAACGGGAAGAAGTAAGACATAAGGTTTCGGTTTAAACGGACAATGAGGTCCATAAAGAACTGAAGGATGAAAACGTAAGGACAGGGGATATTACTTTTCCTGTAGAAAATCCCACAATCAAAATCTTCCAAAACATCCAGAAGAATCTTGGAAAGTTGAAGTCGAAGAAGTCGTAAGAACCAGTCCGATATCTGAACCTAATAACACTATAACTTACCAAACGGAACCTTTACTTGTGTCTAGGAAGACAGTAAAGACTCTAACGTGGGTTCATGACGTAAAGGCTGATAAAACAACTGATACTACGGATGAGGTAAACAAGATTCCCTAAGAACGGGTGTCATCGTCTAAAAGTAGACGTAATTTAAGTGAGTAAGGTCAGGTAAAATAAAGTGACTAAGGAGTTTAAAACTACAAGTGAGAACAGTAAAGGACAAACTGGTGAAGATTAAACGGAGCTAAGTACCTGAATTGTAAGGTCCAAGAATACGTTATAACAAGAAATATCTTAGTCTAAAATGAAGGTAGTGGTCAGTGTAGGTGTTGACCCACAACAAAAACGAAACCGAGACAGAGAAGTAAGAAAGACCACAACAAAGAGGTGACTAGAGGTCATCGTATAACCCGTCGATGGTTGGACCCCTTAAGTAGAAAGTCACAGGATAGAAAAACGGCAAAGTATAACAAGTACCACAAGAGTTCCGTCCTTATGACTCCACCAAACGATAAAGGAAGAGATCACCTGGTGCAAAACAGTCTTGAGAAGTGGTACTGGGTAGACAGAACTCAACAGGATGTACCGTACCGAGTATCAAAGTAACTCAATCAGTTCCGACACCAGGTACACTAGTCTAACAAATCAAAGGACACGAACACCAAAAGTAAGACAGACGGTAGACTACCTCTTTTTAATCTCCGAGGACTTTAGAAGAACTACCCTCTCTGACTGACTCCCCCTTTAACTCAGAACAAGACTACCTGTCCCGGTACGAGTCATTTAGAAATTAGGTCAAAAGACAAAAAGTAAGGTAAAACCGACGGTATTTAGTCGAGTCAGAGTGTACAAAGAGGAGACTAGGTAAATTAACGGAGTTAAACCCCTAGCTTGGGGACAAAGTCAAGGGGATGGACGACTCCCGTCCAGGTCAGGATGATTGTGGAGACAAAGGGGGTGATCAAGGAAATAGGATGGTTCAAAACGTCCCAAGATATATCAGAAAAAGCCACCAGTCCATAAGGACAGACGAAAGTCGACCACCAGACGTTCGTGAAGACACAAACTTCTACATAAGGACTATAGGTACCTCTCTGTATATGAGGAACAGGTGGAAGAAGAGACGGTAGAAGAAGGAGGTTCTTGTAACAAATAATAAAATCAACACGAGTGATCAGATTCATATCAGAATTTTTAACTAGGTAGATATATCAAATAAACATACAAAATAGATACATTCAATGAGGAACTATTTATTAATTGTTTTATTCGTACCATTATACTCATTTGTAAATAAGTCAAATTTTCTTTTTTTAATAACAGTACACGAACCTGGTATCCTTTTTACAAGACTTTTCTTACATCTTTATATTATACAACGTATTAGTTTTGATCTTATTAAATCGTTATTTTTCCCTTATTTCAAATATAGTTTAAGTGAAGAGATATGAAAGTTTTTAGGTAAGATAATAAACATTTAGTTCTACTACCTTATAAGATAAAAAGTCTCATAAAAAGGAAAGGTACTTAAGAGTTCCTACGAGGTGTTACTGATTATGGACATTTAATAAGGTCATGGTGTATTATTTTTAACTTGTTCAGAACTTTCACTTAATTAAAAATATTCGTTAACACGAGAAAACATTACTTTTCAATAACAGAGGTGGAAAGTCTGTCGTCAAAAGAGAAACTTAAGAAACATGACATAAAGGTTCAAACTCTTATTTCAGAATACATAAATCTTCTACCTTTGTTTTTTAGTCAACTGAAAAATAGAAGTCAGAACAAAGTTTAGTCACCTAACTGTACTAATATCAATAAGTGAGATTATAATTTCCATACAAAAATTAACTCTTGCTATCAAAAGAAACTCAAAGACGAGTAAAAGAGTCAATTCCTATTATAACACTATCTTAAAAATCCAAATTCGAGGAGAATAAATGTAGTAAATTTTGAGAAATATACAATATCGAAAAACTTCCGTTGTTAAATTTAAAAATAAACTTTTTTGTAATACAATCTTAAAAATCATATTTCCAATCCTATATCGTTTTTAAGACTTTAAATCCTTATTTTAATAAAATTTTTCGTATAATTATTTACAAATACTATTTTTTGTCAGAGAAGACCTGTATATAAATATCGTTATCTTAAATCCCTAACTTTAGTCTACTGAACAGTTGTATTTTTCTAGTATATGTGATCAGTTCTTGTAAGTACTTTTAAATAAAGCGATCTATATATGTTTGTCTTGTAAAAGATGTGAATTCGAACAAGGACCATATTTCTAATACCTTCAACAACAAAACAACTAGTGTCTGATATTATATTCCATGAGTCTCGATGGGAGAAATACGGTTCGTGAAATTCGATAAGAGAAATGATCAGAGAAACAATTTGAAATTTTCCTAATTATTAGTAACTCATAGTATAGTACAGTCTGACGGATTATTTGTCTCGTTTAAAATAAGATTTTTCATAATAAACATCAGGTTACTTTGATTAGTTAGATGTCACAGTTTTAATAAAACTTTTAAGTAAAACTCGAGTGATTTTATTGAAGTCTATGATATTTGGTCTCTTAAAACTTTAAAAAGGAAATTTAAGTCTTATTTATATATTACCTCGGGAGTATCAGTTGTTTTCTCGGGGTTTACGTCACGAACCCACGTCAGAGTATTCTGTCTTATTAGAGTCAAGTAAAGGTTCCGTTTGGTAAGTTGTAGTATCATTAAGTTCAGATACGGGATCTTGTGATTACTGTTTCTTCGACTTCCACTGACCAATATATTTCTAGATGTTCTGGAGAATGTTGATTGTGTTTGTTACTACATGAAAAGTAGTAACCCCCTAATTATGGACCTCTTTGTAGGTTCGAACCGGAACCTCATGTTTTACTTTGTCTCGTTTCCGATTGTCTCAAATCAATTCTCTTGTGTGACTAGTATCATTTGTGGGAGAAGGTTGTTGGGTTTTATACTAAGATGTGTACCTGTAGTGGTATACCAGTTATGGTTTCAGTGTGACTGATATAAGATAATCGGTTTCTACCTCTTTGAGATGTGTCAGTCATTTTTGTTATGGACCTCGACTGGAGGAATAACTCCCTACCCTACCCCTCCCTCCACCCTCCCCCAAGTCCTACCCCGTGTGTATATGTGGGTACCGACTAAGTGTAGTTACATACCATTTTTTTTTTGGGTGATGTTATAACATTTCATTAATCGGAAGTTAATTTAATTAAAATTTTCAAATCCAAACTTAACTTCTTTCATCCCTTTTGATCATCCGGTAGATTCATACTGGATTTAGTTTACGGAATACTAATATGTCACCTTCATTCTTTATCTAAGTTCCCTAATCTAGACCATCTGTCTGACGGACCCCTTGATACTACCTCCAAGGATTGTAACGTGTCCTCCGTTACCGGTTTTATTGGGGAGGGGGGGTTTTTTACGGTCGTCTGTTTTACCAACAGACTCCTCCGGAATGTTTATCGACTCTTTTCTTCTCTTCGCTTTCTGTTTCCTCTTTCCGTTTCTATATGGGTTGACTTACGTCGTAAGGTCTCTTATCGTTCCTCTCTATTCTTCCGGAGGAATTTACTTTTTACGTTTCTTTATCCTCTTTTGTTATAATACCTTTTCTGATCTCTAGAGAAGTTCTTTTAACCACTGTAGTTCACTTGTAAAATACGTTCCCATCCGTATTATTTTCTGTCTTTAATATTTCGGATTTTTTTCGTTTTCTTTAATTCCCCTCCTCCGTACTTATGTGTCTTTTTGATCTGTGTTTTATAGAATTACTGGGTCTATTACCCTTTCCACACCAGTGAGTGGATCTCGGTCTGTAGAACCTCACACTTCAATTCACACGGAATCCTTCGTAACGATACTTACTTCAATCACCTCAGTATCCTAAGGTCAACTTGATCAATTTTAGGAGTTTCTACTCCGACAATTTCATGACGTGAATTATACAGTCGTTTAAAACTTTTAAGTCGTCACTGGTCTCCTGGTGTTTTCCAGTCAAAAGTAAGATCGGGGGTTCTTCCAGTTACGGTTACTTACAAGTTTCATGGTTTGTTAACGTGAACAAAGTGCAATCGTTCCAAACGATTTTTAAGAAATTGGATCCAAAATCGTCATAAACTTGTCTCTTGAGGGTCTACATGTTCGACCTAAATCTTTCCTCTCCTTGGTCTCTAGTTTAATATTTGTAACCAACCTATTCCTTCTTTCGTTCCCCTAAAGTCTCTTTGTAGATGAAAGACGAAGTAACTGATTCGATTTCGGAAACTGACACAGCTAGTGTTGTTTGACACGACAATAAGTCAGTGAATCGGTATAGACTGAGAAACACGGGGGTACTTCACGTCGTGTGGTCCGAAGAGACAAGAAGAGATAGAGTCTCAAACGAGTTTTAGTACAGGTAACTCAGCCACTATGATAGGTTGGTAGAGTAGAAGACAGCAGTGGAAGAGAAGAACAGGCATTAGAAAGAGTCATGGTCCCAGAAAAGTTTACTTAGTTGAGAAACATAGACCACCGGTTTCATAACCTCGAAGTTGAAGTCGTAGTAAAGAAGGTTACTTATAAGTCCCAACTAAAGGACATCTTAACTGACGAAACTAGACGAACGTCGGGTTCCATGAGAGGTCTCAGAAGAGGTCGTGGTGTCAAACTTTCGTAATTAAGAAGTTGAGATTGAGGTTATGAAACCGGTTGGAGTACACTTCTCAACTGAGTAACCGTTTCTGAGACTACGACCCTCCCTAACCCCTGTTCTCCTCTTCCCCTGCTGTCTCCTACTCTACCGACCTACCGTAGTGGCTGAGCTACCTGTACTCAAACTCGTTCGAGTCCTTCAACTACCTGTCCATTCGAACTACACGACGTACGTCAGGTATCCCAGTGTTTCTTAACCTGTGTTGACTTACTGACTTTACTTGACTGACTTATTGGGTCTATTGGTGTTACCACACTAGTAAGTGGATCTCGGTCCGTAGGACCTTACACTTCAATTCACTCGGAATCCTTCGTAATTATACTTGTTTCGATCACCTCCACTATATTGAGGTCGACTCGATAAATTTTAGGATTTTCTACTACAACGATTTGACGACATGAGTCATATATTCCTTTAAACCTTTTAAGTCGTCACCTGTACTCTGACCTTTCTAGTAAAAAGGAAATTAAGGGTTTCCTTCCATTACAGTTTCTCACGAGTTGATGATATGTTAACGTGAGTAAAGTGTACGATCTTCTAATAAGAGTTTTAGGAAGTTCGATCGGAAGTCGGTATACACTTGGTTCTTGAATGTATTGACTCTTGTTCGACCTAAATCTTCTCCGTATCTTTGGTCCTTGGTCTCTACTTTAACGGTTGTAGACGACCTAGTATCTTTTTCGTTCCCTTAAGACTTTTCTTTTTGTTTTGGTAGACGAAGACGAAGTAACTAATACGATTTTGGAAGTTGACACACCTAGTGTTGTTTGACCTTTTAAGAACTTATCCACTATATAGTTTGGTGGAATGAACAGAGGACTCTTAGGACATAAGTTCTGTTCCTCGTTGTCAATCTTGACCTGTACTTTACCACCTGACCAAGTTTTAACCCCTTCCTCATACAGTTCCGACATGTAACAGTGGAACGAATAAATTGAATATACGTCTCATCAAGTACACTTTATAGTCGGACCTACTTAGTGTTCCACCTTAGTTTAACAACCCTCTTTATAGTTGGAGTCTATACGTCTAATATGGTGAAATTACCGTCTTTGGTTTCTCCTTTATCTCTCGGAGAACTTCCACTTTTTCCTCTCACTTTTTCGAACGAATTTTCAGTTGTAAGTTTTTTACTTCTAGTACCGTAGACCAGGGTAGTGAAGTACCGTTTGTCTACCCCTTTTATACCTTTGTCACTGTCTAAAATAAAAGAACCCGAGGTTTTAAAGACACCTACCACTGACGTCGGTACTTTAATTTTGTTTGAACGACGGACCTTCCTTTTGATACTGTTTGGATCTGTCGGATAATTTTTCGTCTCTGTAGTGAAACGGTTGTTTCCAGGTATATCAGTTTCGATATCAAAAAGGTCATCAGTACATGTCTAAACTCTCAACCTGGTATCGCTTCCACCTCTTGGTTTCTTAACTAAAAAAAAATTAACACCACAACTTCTTCTGAGAACTCTGAGGGATCCTGTCGTTCCTTTAATTTGGTCAGTTAAGATTTCCTTTAGTTCGGACTTATCAGTAACCTTCCTAATTCCAACTTCGACTTCGAAACTATAAAACCGGTGCATTACATTTCCCTCCTGAGTGACTTTTTCTAGGACTACGACCCTTTCTAACTTCAGTTCTCCTTTTCCTCCACTGTCTCGTACTCTACCAACCTACCGTAGTAGCTGAGTGACCTATACTCAAACTCATTTGAGGCCCTTTCTCACTTCCTGTCCCTTTGGACCCACGACGTCGATTACCCGTAACGTCTCAACTTGTACTGAATCGTTTACTTGTCGTTATCTTTACCGATGTACATACCAACTACGGAAGAGAAACAAATCGTAAAAAGTCTTATTGTTTAACCAAAAATTTGTTTAAGTTTACACTTCTCGAAGTACTATCAAAAGGATAAAAAATTCTTGAGTATTTGAATTATGCATACAAATGAAAGAAAGATCACATCCAAAATAAGAGAAATTACAACTTTAAACAGGGATAAACGATGATCCTTGGGGAAATTACACTGAGTACATAGTAAAATTATGTTAGGGTAACAGAAACGAAAACTTGTTTTATCAGGTCTAAGTAGAACGTACAAAGGATAGTGTCTAGATTTCCATACATAAAGATGAGAGACGAAGGGAAATCACCTTTTATCGTAAATACCATCTACGTGAATAATAATAACCTACCAGTGAAAAATATCAGAATAAACCCCTCTTTGATAACACATTCAAATGTCGTAACTATAAGTTCAAATCCTAAACATTTTTACATCATAAAAATGATTCTAGAAACTCATAAAGAGAATGTGGATGTACACACGAAGACTTATTGAAATCATATTTATGAACAAACAAAATAAGTGTATGGTAAAATATAAAGACAAAGTTACGAAACGTAGTACTGTGATTCTTGATGTAAAATATATATTATACATATTGAACTTTTGTCACTAAACTTATGATGACAATTATAGTAATAACTTTTGTCGAATTACATATAAATTGTAATTCTGTATAGGATGGCACATACAACTTATGTGAAAAATTTTTGAAAAATAAAACATTACTATGCATCGACTAATTGTTACGATACTATCAAAGTTCACTCGTCGTTTCCCTTAGTCGGTAGGTATATGTACATAAATGAGAGGGGGTTTCAGGGGAGGGAAGGTCCGACCGAGTATTGTAACTCGTTTCAAATGTTAATAAAACTTCAGTAAACTTTATTTTGGAAAGAAATTGTAATTCGGTATTATATAATTAGTATTAATACAATGTCAGAGACTATAAAGGTTGCTTAGACTCAGACCAGAATGACTAACGAAAAAGATTACTGTTAACCATTAAAATAGTATAAAACAACAGAGTATCAAAAGTAATAGTTATGTAAAACCTGTGACGTACACCTCATCTCTAACTCCATTTATCAAAATTACTTACGAAGAAAAAGACAGTATGACAGTTACCCTAACCAACTCAGTAAGATCACTCATCAATTCGACCCAAACTCCGTGGTGTCTGAAGTTTAATGAGGTGTCTACCTTAAAAGACGAAACACGAATAATTTCTAGGGTCTTCAGGACTCGTAACAAGTGATCACAGGAGTGAGATAGGAGTCAAAAGTCGTTCGTCCGTACTGTGTCCAGGTCTTCCCCTTGTATTCGCATCCCCAGTTGAAGACAACGAGACTGAACTTCTCTTCGAGTGCTACCCGTGACCTACCGAGTCAGGAGAACGAGGTCGACACCCGAGTCCGGTGTCGGGAGTCTTCTTGTTGTCCCGGATCGTGAGGACCAGGAAGGGGGTACCGGGACTTACGACAAAGTCCAGGGACCTGATAAAACCCCTCTTCGAGGACCTAACCTCGTTCACAGAGGTCACTATCCCCTGAGGTGAAATATTGTCACGTTCTAAGAACCGAAAAAAATTAGAGTTTAAATATAAAGTTTGAACACCAATCTACAATCAGTGTACCAAGAAAGTAGACGTTGACCCAGACTGTTGTATCGAAAATAGGATGTGTCGATAATTTTTATCTTAAAACAATGCTTATTTCTTCATCTTTTACTTATACCATCAGTCGATCGTACCAGACTAGACGTTTTTCATGACACAATCCGTGGATCTTTGTATTATATTTTATTATAATAAAATTAAAAACATTTTAGAAACTTCATTTACAATGAATTAAGAAAATTGTTACGACACACTTTGTATTTCTGTTAGGTGATGGGGTTTAAAAAACCCCTATGTGTGATATTTGGAGTCGGAGTTTTTAAGACGCTCTACGGATTCTGTTACGATAAAAACTGTCTTAATGTATTAGAAAGAGATCCCTATATACATTTCACGTGATTTTATCCAAAGTGTTTTCGACTTTTTAAAGACTAAAAAAAGGAACATTATCAAGATATTGGAACACGAATAAACTCGGAGTTATGAACGTCGATTTTTATTCGTGAGATTAGGAACTTTCAAACTTAACGTTTACTCTTTTACGGTCCTTTTTACGAAACTGTTGGTCCCTGATGACTTGTTGTCATACGTTATACTACCATCCTATGTAGGTAGACGACATTTAATAACTTTATTTATTATTGACACTTTATGACATACACTCTAAAGACTCTTACAACAACCATTAACTATTTATAAACAATTTTTTAGTTTTCACACTTACAACACTATCCATACCATGAAACAAAAATAATTCCATGAAAGAAGAAACGTAAAAGGGCATGGGTCTGATCAATCGGAGTCGGAGTCCGTAGGTGAACTAGGTCCCGACATCCGTCACGAGAATTAAAGTAATTTGTCCTTCTGCAATCTGAATCCCTCGAACATACCAGTCCAGTGAGTTCTACCCACAAGAGAACAGAGACGTGTAGGGGACGGTCTGGTTATGGACGTAGTTGATATAGGATGTGTGTACTGACTGGAAGGATATGTGAACGGAGTCCGGGGGTCGATCACTGACGAGAATAGTTTCCCTACCATTCCCCGTACCGGGAGACGACCAAAGGGGTCATTGACTACTCAGTTGGACTATAGTTAAGAGAATATTGATCGTTAGAGGGGAAGGAGGGACCGTGATTCTGACGGTGGTACAGTGGACGGACGACTGGTGTTATACGCCACCGAACAACGGGACCCTGAGACGAAGTCTGTACATTCAAGGGGGAAAGTAGTTTGGTGACTACAAAAACAACGATTAAGACCCGAAAAGAAGGTAGAACTTCAACCCGTTCGTGTCCAGAAACATCCTGACGTTCCAAGTCAGGATGTCTTGAGATTCCGGAATCGTCGGACATTTTAGTCCGACTATAGATTCGGTCTCAGTTATGGACATTTACGGAGTTCTAATTTTTTTTATTTTTGAGTTCTTTTTGGTTAAGGATTGTCAGTCGATCCAAAGGGTTTTTTCCGTTGTTGGAATCGATATCGGTTAGTTTATTAAAGGAACGAAACGAATGGGTAAACGAAAGGGTGTAAAGGACGACCACCTTTCGAGGTTCGGAAAAAGATAAACCGTAATCGACTAAGTTTAACCACAAACGAGTTTATTTCAGGTTTTAACATTACGTGATGTCAAATTGAAAATTGTCACATCTTTAAGTCAAACGATTCCATTGATCTTTCATTTCTTTTTTCTTTTTTTTAGTCGAAGATTTAATTGTTAACTTCTTTATTGTCTTAAAGAAATCTTCTTTCTTAAGACGTTAAAAGACATTAAAAGAAATAGAGGACAAAATGTATAACCGTCGATCAGGTCCAGTGATTATGTATCAAACAACCAAACAAACAAATAAGGGTATCTTACTAATTCTATAGTGAAAGAGACTTTTGACAATCGGTTACTTCGAATAATGTGAGTTTATCTTCCCTAGAACATATCTCTTTTATTTTTTTTAACTTTGGGAGTGGAGGATTGACTCTTCCTCACACCCCAATACACAAGTCTACACAGCTGTCTAGAAGAGTGTGGTACTCCTGTTCGATACAATCAAAGTAGATCTCGTCGTCAAAATTCATACCAGGGACGTGATTGTCGTCAAATAATAGACTGCAAATGTTCTTGTGTTTTACAGGACTAAAGATTGTTTATCCTTGTTTTTTTAGTCGACATTGGATGAACCTTTCATACAGTCTTAATCGATGAAGGTTTCCTTTCTCACCGGACATTGACCACCGGTGTCCTCTCCTACGAAAATGGTCTGACCTTTGATGTCAGTCTAAAGTCTCTAATTCGTTTCGATCTTATTACGACTCCGAACATGACTCAACTTATCACGGGTAGGGGGGCGGGCTGGGGGGGGGAGGTTTATAATTACGGGTTAGTCTTGGAGTCTTACACTAACATAAATCTGTAACATACAAACGTCTATATTAATCAATTCTATTTCGATAATATCTAACTACTCCTGGGACTTTTGTCACTAACTACAAAAATATTTTGCTAGACCACTTTTCTGTTCCTCTGTACAACTCTTCTACGATACACTTCTATCTCCGTATAACCTCACTACGTACATGTTTGATTCTCTAAGGTTCCTGATAAGGTTGGTAGTCCTCGATCCTTTCTCTCCGAAACCCCGTCTCGGAGATTTTCTTCAGTTTAAATGGTCGTGGAACTCCAGTCTAAAGATCAGAGGACTAGACACTGTCGTATGTACACAACAAAATTTGATAGTTCGAACACCAGTAAACAATGTCGACGGGATACTTTAGTTATGTTTAGTTCAGTTTCTTTTAACCCTTCTTCTACTTCGTATCCTTTTTTTGTCTTAATTAAGTCTGTTTCTAAAGTCGTCGTTTTATAAGTCGTCCATCTTTAAGTTTACTCTGTTTAAAACGTGGGCTCAATCGTTAAGTCTCTCTAAGGACTGAGTCAAGAACGTTATTTCATATTTTACCCGATGATTTTGGACGGAGAACTCTTTGGATATACGTCCAGTCCTTCGTTGTCAATCTTGACCTGTACCTTGTTGTCTGACCAATGTTTATCCTTTTCCTCTCACAGTTCCGATATATAACAGTGGGACGAATAAATTGAAGATGCGTCTCATGTAGTACTCTTTACGACCGCACCTTCTTCGTGCCCGACCTTCTTCGTGTTAGACCTTAGTTCTAACGGTCCTTTTTATAGTTATTGGCGTCTATACGTCTACTGTGGTGGGTATACCGTCTTTCACTTCTCCTCGATTTTTCGGAGGACTACTTTCACTTTCTCCTCTCACTTTTCAACCGAATTTCGATTTGTAAGTCTTTTGCTTCTAGTACCGTAGGCCAGGGTAGTGAAGTACCCTTTATCTACCCCTTTGTCACCTTTGTCACAGTCTGAAATAAAAAAACCCGAGGTTTTAGTGACGTCTACCACTAACGTCAGTACTTTAATTTTCTATTGAACCTTCCTTTCAATACTGGTTGGATCTATCGTATAATTTTTCGTCTCTGTAATGAAACGGTTGTTTCCAAAAAGGTCACCAGTACACACCTACACTCTTAACCTGAGACTTCTTTCGACTCGTGACTTCTTAACTACGAAAACTTGACACCACAACCTCTTCTGAGAACGTTCAGGGAACCTGATGTTCCTCTAGGTTGGTCAGGTAAGATTTCCTCTAATCAGGACCCACAAGAAACCTTCCTGACTACGATTTCGACTTTGAGGTTATGAAACCGATGGAGTACACTTCTCGACTGACTAACCTTTTCTGGGACTACGACCCTCCCTAACCCCCGTCCTCCTCTTCCCCTACTGTCTCCTACTCTAACGACCTACCGTAGTGGTTGAGCTACCTACAATCAAACTCACTTGAGACACTCAATCACTACCTGTCCCTCCAGACCACACGACGTTAACTACCCCAACGTTTCTCACTCTGTCCTGACTCGCTGACTTGACTTGACTTGACTTGCCTTTTCAAAATGTTGGGACAGAGAAGGGTAGTGAAACTCTAGAATATTCGATGGTTGGAGAAAGAATTGAGTTACAAGGTAGAACCTCCACTCTCTCTTTTCTCTCTTTAGACTTTCTCGTGGACAATTTGACTCCTTATAATTCGTAATTTCGTTGTCGGCGTCTGATGACTTAGATAGATTCTAATGTCTAAAAGACTTTAATAATACTAGTTTTATCATTGGAAAACGACACTGAAGGAGGAAACAGAGGAAGGGACCACGAACCCTGACCCTAGTTGATCTACACTTAGGAGACGTCAAGTCTTTCTTAGTAGAGTTGACAAGTAGTCGTGACAAGATCCTTTCTTCCTTTCCTATCCTAGTCCCAAGTCAGTCCCAGTATTTCTTTTAACCATTTTACGGTTCTTTTCCCGGGACCAGTGTCCTATAAAATAACCCCGAAGTATAGGTCCTAAGGTGAATAAATAGGTAAATAAAGAAAATTAAAGATTTCAAACTAAGTCAAGTCAAGTCAAGTCAGTGAGTCACCACAGACTGAGAAACGTTGGGGTACTTAGAGTCGTGCGGTCCGGAGGGACAGGTAGTAGGTGACGGCCTCAAGTGAGTCTGAGTGCAGGTAGGTCAGTCACCACGGTAGGTCGGTAGAGTAGGAGACAACAGGGGAAGAGGAGGACGGGGGTTAGGGAGGGTCGTAGTCTCAGAAATTGAGGTCATGAAACCGGTTGAGTACACTTCTCAACTGAGTAACCTTTTCAAATTAATCTGTGAGGGATTTGTGGTCTGTAACACAAGTTACGAAATTATATAATTTTTACTTGTTTCGTATTCGAAAGGTCCTAAATTAACACTTTTACACGTTTATCCTTTTGAAGTCTGAAGAAGTCACGTACAGTTATATGGGTGGTAACGGATCGAATATTAAATATATAAAACGACACGAAGGAAATATTACATAATTAGGTAGGGAGATAAGGAGTAAGTACTAATAATAAAAACTATATAGAGTTTCATTTAAAGTCTGTCGTCATCTTAAAGAGATCTATGAATTAGAACGAATATTAAATTATTCTAATTTATAAACAAACGACCAAATAAAAGAAATCTCAAATTTATATATATGTAACTTTACGTCCTTGAAAACTACTTGTAAGTGACTCAAAACTGTTCATCTATCAATATACATTGTGGGTTTAGACGTCTGGGGTCTAAGAGATTGAAAGGGTGGGTAAGATCTCTGTTGGTAACAAAAAAAAGGAGTGGTATCTTTTTACAGTGGTTAAGATGTTCAAGTATACATGTTTTATTATGTATAACACAATAAAACACACAAAAGTGAGAAAAATACAACTCAATATAACAAAAATAGATTTATACAAGCAAAAGTATGACAAGTATGATAAGTACCCCAAAAGTTCCGTTCTTATGACTTCACCAAACGTTAAGGTAAGAGGTCGCCTAGTACAAGACAGTCTTGAAAGGTGGTACTGGGCAGGTAGAACCCACCGGGATGTTCCGTACCGAGTATCAAAGTGACTCAATCTGTTCCGACACAAGGTACACTATTCTAACCAATCAAAAGACTCTAACACCAAAAGTCAGACAGACGGGAAACTACCTTTTCCTATTCTCCGAATATCTTCGAAGGACTACTCTCTCTAACTGACTCCCCCTTTGACCCATAACAAGACCACCCGTCCCGGTACGAATCATTTAGAAATTAGATTAAAAGACAACGACCCACCCCGATACAAGGGAGGAACAATAACTGGACCCCGGTTTGATACCGTCTGTGACTTTCTTCTCGAGGGGTCCAGCCATCCACGGGTTATACGATGACCTATAGTCCCCTCTTTATTGAGGTCTTTCTTGTTTCCCTACCTAGGTTTCGTTTTGTTGTGGGTGAACACCTACACTACCCACTACCTTCATTTCAGACTACGACATTTCTTGTTATAACGTATCTTTGGACCTTACAGTCCAGGTACTTAGGTCCGTTTAACCTTCACCAGTTTGTTCTCTACCGTTCTCATTCGTAGGTGTAAATTCCTTAGTCACTTGATTTTACCTAACCTTACCCACTTAAATCGAATCTACTAGTCATATAGATGATGACACCCGTTCTTAGGGAATCTTCTTTACCTCATCGGTAGTATCAGTTGTTTTCTCAGGGTTTACGTCATGAACCTACGTTAGAGTTTTCGTAGTCTTAATAGACAAGTAAAGGTTCCGTTTCGTAAGTTATAGTATTATTAGGTTCAGATACGGGACTAGTCGTTATGACTTCTTCGACTTCAACTTGTCGAGATACTTTTGGAGGTTCTGGAAGATCTTGATTGTGGGTTTTTTTCAACAGGAAAAGTAATATCCCTTGCCCTTACGTTTCATCCTTCAGTTCTTTATGGACCTTATTGTCCGTTTAAACCGAAACCTCATGTCTTACTTTGTCCCGTTTCCGATTACGTCAAAACGGCTCTCTTACGTGAACAGTATCGTTTGTGGTAGAAGGTTGTTGTGTTCTTTTCTGAGATGTACACCTGTAGTGGTCTACTAGTTATGACTTTAGTCTGACTAATATGAGAAACATCGGTTTCTACCTCTTCGAGATATGTCAGTCGTTTTTCTTCTGACCCTCGACTGGAACCGAGTCTAGTACTTGAGGAATAACGGTTTAAGTCTGAATTTAATTTCTTTCATCCTTTTGGGTGATCTGGTAATTCAAGTCAAGTCAAGTCAGCGAGTCAGCACAGACTGAGAAACGCTGGGGTACTTAGCGTCGTGCGGTCTGGAGGGACAAGTAGTGGTAGAGGGCCACAAGTGAGTCTGAGTGCAGGTAGTTCAGGTACTACGGTAGGTCGGTAGAGTAGGAGACAACAAGGGAAGAGGAGGACGGGGGTTAGGGAAGGTCGTAGTCTCAGAAAAGGTTACTCAGTTGAGAAGAGTACTCCACCGGTTTCATGACCTCAAAGTCGAAGTCGTAGTAAGGAAGGTTTCTTTAGGGTCCCAACTAGAGGAAGTCTTACCTGACCAACCTAGAGGAACGTCAGGTTCCCTGAGAGTTCTCAGAAGAGGTTGTGGTGTGAAGTTTTCGTAGTCAAGAAGCCACGAGTCTGAAGAAGTGTCAGGTTGAGAGTGTAGGTATGTACTGGTGTCCTTTTTGGTATCGGAACGGATCTACCTGGAATCAGCCGTTTCATTACAGAGACGAAAATTTATACGATAGATCCAACCAGTATTGAAAAGAAGGTTCCTCATTCGCAGAAAATTAGAGTACCGACGTCAGTGGTAGACGTCACTAAGACCTCGGGGGTTTTTATTTCAGACTGTGACAAAGGTGACAAAGGGGTAGATAAAGGGTACTTCACTACCCTGGCCTACGGTACTAGAAACAAAAGACTTACAACTCGAAATCCGGTTGAAAAAACGAGAGGAGAAAGTGAAAGTAGTTCTCCGAAAAATCGAGGAGAAGTGAAAGACGACATTTCCACCACAGTAGACGTATAGACTTCTATAACTATAAAGAGGGCCTTTAGAACTAGGGTCGAAGACAAAGAAGGTCAGGTCGCAAAGAGTACTACATGAGACGTATCTTCAGTTTATTCGTCCCACTGTTATATGTCGGAACTGTATGAGGAAAAGGATAAACCTTTGTCAGACAACAAGGTACAGGTCAAGATTGATAACGAAGGACTGGACGTATGTCTAAAGAGTTCCCCGTCCAATCCACCAGACCATAAGGGTAGAGAAAGTCTTAAAAGGTGTCAAATAACACTAGGTGTGTCAGTTTCCGAAACCGTATCAGTTATTTCGTCTTTATCTACAAAAAGACCCTGAGAGAACGAAAAAGGTACTAGGTCGCCCACAACTGTTAAACTATAGACCAAGGAGACGGAAGAGATTTTGGTCGAACTTGTAATCCCTCAAGTGCCAAGTACATAACGACTTGGACCGAACCTCTTAAAACTCGTAATGAAATGATCGTACACTCAACTCACGTTAACACGTCATCAAACTCGTAAGAAACCGTAACGGAAAGAAACCCTAACCTTACTTTTGCCTGGAAAAGTTCAGGACACCGGTGACGACTCAAAAGGTTTAAACGACCGTATAACTCACGTCGTGAAAGTGTCGTAATAGAAAGTCCTAAACTTTGTCGAGTTAACCTTAAGGTAGTGAAGGTGATCGAAACAAGCATCACTACGAAAGATTCCGGGTGAATTGAAGTGTAAGGTTCTACAGACCAAGATCTAATCACTAGTGTAGTAGTACTGATAGACCCAGCACTTCTAGAAAAAACATGTCAAGAAGACACATAAGAACGGTGGAGAAGAATTATAGGAGACGAAGACAATCGAGGTCTGGTAAAGACAGGAAAAAACTCGGGTAGAAACGTACTTTACAAGGGAACCATAGAGATTAAAAGAACCTAAACATTCCGGAGGGGTCTGTCGGTCAAACGAAAAAACGTAAAGAAAAGGTACCCCTACCAGAACTAGGGACAGAGGACATGTTACAGTGCTTGGAGTAAGGTATCAAGTAGTCCATGAGATAGATAGTCTAGATCCGGGAATTTAGATAAAGAGTGAAGGTGACACATTAGTATTCCCTAAACTAAATCCAGTATGGACTTACCAGATCGTCAAAAGGGATGAAAGAAGTTAAATTCAGACTTAAACCATTATTCCTCAAGTACTAGACTCGGTGTCAGTCGAGGACCAGAAACAAAAACAACTGACATATCTTGAAGAGGTAGAAACCGACGTCTCTTATATTAGTTAGACTAAAACCACAACTAGTAGACCACTACAGGTACACATCTCAGAAGAGAACACAACAACCTTCTCCCACGAACGATATTGGTCGTGTAAAAGAACCGTTTTGAGATAATCAGAAACGGGACGAAGTAAGGTATAAGGTTCCGGTTTAAAAGGACAAAGAGGTCCACAAAGAACTGAAGGATGAAAACGTAAGGTGAGGGGATATTACTTTTCCTATAGAAAAAACCCACCATCAAGATTTTCCAGAACATCCAGAAGTATTTTGGTAAGTTGAAGTCGAAGAAGTCCTAATGACCAACCCCGTATCTGAACCTATTGACACTATAACTTACCAAACGGAACCCCTGCTTGTCTCTGGTAAGACAGTAAAAACTCTAACATAGGTTCATGACGTAAAACCTGAGAAAACAACTGGTACTACCGATGAGGTAAAGAAGACTCCCTAAGGACGGGTGTCATCATATATATTACCAGTAGACTCAATTTAAGTGGGTAAGGTCAGGTAAAATCAATTGACTAAGGATCTTACGGTCGCAAGTGGGAACGGTAGGGAACAAACCGGTGGAGGTTAAACGGACCTAAGTACCTGGACTGTAAGGTCCAAGGATACGTTATAACGAGAAATGTCGTAGCCTAGAACGAAGATAGTGGTCAGTGTAGGTGTTGACCCATAACAAAAACGAAACCGAGGTAGGGAGACAATAAAGACACCAATAAAGAGGAGACTAGAAGTCATCGTATAACCCGTGAATTACTGGACCCCTCATGGAGAAAGTCATAGGATAGTAAAACAGAAAAGTATGACAAGTATCCCAAGAGTTCCGTTCTTATGACTTCACCAGACGGTAAGGGAAGAGGTCACCTGGTGTAAGACAGTCTAGAGAGGTGCTACTGGGCGGGCAGAACCCAAAGGGGCGTACGTACCGAACCTAAGTAACTCAATCTGTTCGGACACCAGGATCACACTAATCTAACTGATCAAAAGACACTCATACCAAAGTCACACAGACAGAAGACTACGGGAGAACGTTGTGGATGGTTGAATGAACCCAAAGAGATTGGAACCCGCGCCCCATAGAGAAGTGCCGACGAGGTCGTTTCGTGTCGGCGACGAGGAATGGAACCTACTTCCCATAGAGGAGTGGCGGTGGTAAGGACTGGAAGTTACACCCTATCGAGGAGATCCGGGAGGACGGAAACGTGTCGGTGACGAAGATCGCAACGAGGAGGACCGACGCCCGGGACCGAAGCCCGCGCACCCACCGAGGAAGGTCGACGGAGGGGACCAGAACCCGAACCCCACCGAGTAGTCCCAGTGGTGGGGACCGGACCCCGTGCTCCATTGAGGAGGGTCGACGACGGGGACCGGAGCCCGAGCCACACCGAGGAGTCCCAGTAGTGGGGACCGGACCCCATACTCCACCGAAGAAGGCCGGCGGGGACTGGAGCGTGTACCCCAAAGAGGAGGGCCGGTGGGGACTGGAGACTACGCCCCACAGAGGAGGGACCGCGGTGACCGGAACCTGCGCCCCATCGAGGAGGGCCGGCGGCGGGGCTGGAGTCTGCACCCCATCGAAGAGGGCCGGTGGTGACTGGAACCTACGTGCCATCGAGGAGAGTCGACGACGGGGACTGGAACCTGTGTCCCATCGAGGGGAACCAGTGCGAATCACTCGACCGAGAACGTCGGCGGGTGCGAATCACTCGTGGCGGGCACCTGTACTGTTTATCTAAGTTTCCTAAAAAGACCATCTGTCTCATGGACTTCTTGATACCTGTCTCCAAACACTGTAACATATCCTCCGTCCCTAGTTCTGGTAGAGGTTCTTTTTCCTTACGTTTTTCCGTTTTACCGACAGACCCCTCCGGAATGTTTATCGACACTTTTCTTTTCTTTCCTTTTCGTTTCCTCTTTTCCTTGCTATATGGGTAAACTTACGTCTCAAGGTTTCTTATCGTTCCTCTCTATTCTTTCGGAAGGAGTCACTAGTCACGTTTCTTTATCTCCTTTTGTTATCTTATTTTTACAAATCTCTAGAGAAGTTCTTTTAATTCTTTTAATCTCTATGGTTCCCTTGTAAGGTACGTTTCTACCCTTGTTATTTCCTGTCTTTACCATACCTGAATTGTCTTCGTCTCTATCATTCTTCGTCACCGTTCTTATGTGCCTTCTTCATATGTCTTTTCTAGAAGTACTGGGTCTATTAGTACTACCACACTAGTGAGTGGATCTCGGTCTGTAGGACCTTACACTTCAGTTCACCCCGAATCCTTCATAGTGATACTTGTTTCGATCACCTCCACTACCTTAAGGTTAACTCGATAAAGTTTAGGATTTTCTACTACGACACTCTCATGACGTGAGTCATACGGTCGTTTAAACCTTTTGAGTCGTCACCGGTGTCCTGACCTTTTCAGTCAAAAGTAAGGCTAGGGTTTCTATACATGGTGTCTTAACGTCAGTAGAGTGAACGATCCTTCCATTACGAGTTTTAAGAGGTTCGGTTCGAAGTCGTTATGTACTTGGTACTTGAAGGTCTTTAAGTTCGATATAAATCTTTTCCTACTCCTTGGTCTCTAGTTTAACGGTTGTATGTAAACTAGTAACTTTTTCGTTCTCTTAGGTCCTTTAGTATATGACGATGAAATAACTGATACGGTTTCGGAAATTGACACACCTAGTGTTGTTTAATACCTTTTAAGACCTTCTCTACCTTTATGGTCTGGTGGACTGGACGGAGAACTCTTTAGACATACGTCCAGTCCTTCGTTGTCAATCTTGATCTGTATCTTGTTACCTGACCAAGGTTTATCCTTTACTCATAGAGTTCCGACATATAACAGTAAGGACGAATAAATTAAGTATACGTCTCATGTAGTACTCTTTGTGACCCGACCTTCTTTGTGTTCGACCTTAGTTATAACGGTCCTCTTTATAGTTATTGGAATCTATACGACCATTGCAGTGGGGATTCAGTCTTTCCCTTCTTCTTGATTTATCGGAGAACTACTTTCACTTTCACCTTTCACTTTTACAACCGAATTTTGAGTTGTAAGTTTTTT
This sequence comes from Capra ibex, assembly GCA_006410555.1. Lineage (NCBI taxonomy): Eukaryota > Metazoa > Chordata > Mammalia > Artiodactyla > Bovidae > Capra > Capra ibex. Next base: position 3,418,477 of record SJYO01041852.1, on the reverse strand, counting down.
GATTCTAGTACCGTAGACCAGGGTAGTGAAGCACCCTTTATCTACCCCTTTGTCACCTTTACCACCGACTGAAATAAAAGAACCCGAGGTTTTAGTGTCGTCTACTACTGACATCGGTACTTTAATTTTCTACGAACGAGGAACATTCTTTTCAATACTGGTTGGATCTATCGTATAATTTTTCGTCTCTGTAATGAAACGGTTGTTTCCGGGTAAATCAGTATTCCGTGTTTTTCATCCCGTGGTGACTCACTGACTTCACATGACTTCACTTTATACAAGGAACAAATGTTGTATAAATCTTAATGTAACACATCTTAATATAATGTATGGGGTCAAAAGATAAAAAGAGTATGAATACCCGTAAACCTGTCCAAGGTCAAACTCCGACTATATTTAGTAGGAAGATAGTTGTAAGATATCTTAGAAGACCCCATACATAGGCACACACACACACAAAGGGACGTCATGAGACCCTATTATACAGTAAACTAGAATAAAAACACACACGTAAAAATAAAAACTTTTTATTCCATCTAATAAATTTTTCTATATCTGGTACCGTAGTCGACAATCATAGTGACTCTATTGTTACACGAGTCTTTCTTTTTTCCCACCGAGAATGGAAACACTGGGAAGACCTTAAGAGACCTTTAAAAAGACACATCAGTATAAATTATTAGAATCTCTTGAGTAAAGGAACGTCCACCCTTCTGAGACATCCGGATCTAAAAGGTCTATCTGTTATTGTTTCTGAGGTCGTAAAGAGTAGTCTTTGTCAGTACAAGTTGATTTAATTTTTCTCTTTTGATTTACAGTTCGCAACGTATATTTGAACCAATAGGACATTCCGAATCTTTGTTAATCACTAGTTTGTTCCCTCTTCCACATTGTAGGGTGGACAAAACCTTCAATCCCTTGGTAAGACAATAAGGACAACGAATGATTACAGGTCAATAAAACTTCATAAAATTCGTTACACAGACTTATTATAAGATGGAACACCAGGACAGTGTTTTCGGAACGAGGACAGTACCGAAAAAGATTTCTGGTCATATAAGTGATAACACTTTCAACCTTATATACCTGAACATGGTATACTTGAATTGACGAAAAGTTCGAAATGTTGGTAGAAGTATTTTAGACAACAAAGACTTTTATAAACTAACGAAGAGAAAGGATCTCTGGAAACACGAGATCGAAAGGAGTGATGTGAATCAAGGGTGTGTCATTATGATATTTTCTGAGACCGTCAGAAAGGACGACTGTAAGGTTTACACTAAAGAGAAAGAAGACTTAAGAATGTAGAAAATTAATACATAGAAATAGTGATCGTGTACTTTCGAACATGTCATCACTGTAAAAAGTTTGCAAAGAAATGGTGTTTGATCCAACATTGTACCAAATATGTAGTAACAGAAGGAGGAACGAGGGATTATGGATTTGTTAAGTAAATGTACATACTTCTCTGTGAACCAACACGTTTTTTTTACTTTCTTAGATGGATCTCTACATTGTAGGTGGGTGTGGTAAAGTGTATGGTATCGGTAATTTTCGGAGTTATTTATTTGGATAGTTTTTTCCTTTGTGTGTGTGTGTGTGTGTGTATAACTCGTCTCAGACAACTCCGACTGTAGTTTATTTATTCTACTTTTCCTTTTGTATGATCAAGGTACCAACCTAAAAAAAAAAATTTAAAAAATGAAGTTCTGTCTTAACGTAACAAGAACCACCGAATCTACCATTTCTTAGGTAGACGTTACGTCTTCTGGAGTCAAACTAGGGACCCGAAACTTTCAGGAGACGTCTTCCCGTACCGTTGGGTGGGGTCAATAGAACGGACCTCTTAAGGTACCTGTCTCCTCTGTTTCTCAACCCGTGCTGACCCGTTGATTGTGAAAGTGAGAGGTCTGTCTTAATAAGAGTCTACACAAGTGACGTCGATCTCAGTCATGAAGTTAACACATTCTTGTTAATTTTTAATTGCACAATTAGAGACCAACCCCTTGATGCTAGGATATACGACGTTCCGTTGATTTGGGTGCATCGGGAGTGATGTTGTTTCTAGCACGTACGGCGTCGACTCTGGACTGTTTGGTTTTTACGTTTATTTATTTATTTACTAAAAATTTTTCCTATCATACTGTTCTGTGAGCGACTTTAAACTCTTTGAGACGGTACTAAAAGGTAGTTTAATTTATGATATCGTAATCATAAATTACCTATGAATCGTAAGGATCATGACACGAAAAAAAAAAAATAATTTTATGTGTCCGACATCTGGATAGTGTAGAAGAGACTTATATCATTAAAAATTGACGATATTAATCCAAAAGTCAACTAGTCATTAACGGTTACTTCCGAGGGGTTTTGGGTAGTATTCGGACACTGTCTTAGGAGACTTAAAAGAAAAAGTAGAAGTGACGACTCACTCCGATACTGCCCATCAGAAAACATTTATATTCGTTCTTGAAAAGTATTATGAAATTTTTTGTTAGGGATCTACGATGAACATAATGAGACGAGTTTATCTCCAATTAAATGATTTTTTCATACAGACGTAATTACCCTTTCACTACATACAGATATTAATCGTATTTATATAAATACTATATATAGTATATAAATAGTGTGTTCCGATCGACATTATTTTGAACTCAACGTAAAAAGGTCTAATAAATCTGAAACAATAAAATAGGATGGGTCTCTTCCCTTACTGATGGTTGAGGTCATATAATATACGATAAGGTTAAAATGTGGTGAAAGTCCACAAAGTAATATCAACTCAAAATACTGGAGTTACATTCTATAATGTTAAGTTTTTTTAAATCTAAGTTTCTGGTAGAATATAAAATAAACAAAACTAGTGTAGAATATTATAAAGTAACATGACCGGATTAAAAAAAAAGGTAGATCTGTTATGTCTCGGTCTTTTTACACGGAGTTTGAGTGTGGGTTTTTTGAACAATCAGATCTCTCGTTATAGTCAGACTTCAAAAAGGGTCCAAGGTGTGTAAGACAAGTACGTGTGTTTGTTTATTTAGACGAGTCTGGTTAAGGTTCCTTGTTCTGTAAACCACATGTCCTATTAAGGGACTTTTCTTTGACACTATTTGTATCGAAATCCCTTTAGTGTTTCGGGAAATGACAAGAAGGGTAATGTCGATTTTAAGATACAGTAAATAGTATAAACGTATTTTTATCCTTTCTTCTATGACAATATACATTTGTAGTATATATAAAGATTTCATGTATGACACACGATGCATCTATTACTATTCCTGGTCGTAACCAATTTTATAATATATATTGTATTTGTGGTTCTGTCATCGGTCACTTACGAAGTAGGTAGATTCGACCCCGTTCTCTTGTATGTTCTATTGACCCTTACGGGGTTTGAGTGACCATGTATTCTGAGGAAGAAATTCTCCCCAAGTCCCCGACCCTAATTACTTAATCTACAGATAAAAACCCCAGTATAACCGAAGGGTCCACCACGTCACTATCTCTTAGGGGGACGGTCACGTCTTCTGTGTCCTCTAAGTCCAAGTTGGGGACCCAACACTTCTAGGGGACCTCTTCCTTTACGTTGGGTGAGGTCTTAAGAATAGACCTCTTAAGATACGTAACTCCTCAGACCGTCCGATATCAGGTACCCCAACGTTTTTCAATCTGTACTGACTCGTATGTGTGTGTGTGCAGTCCAGTCTGAATAAGGTCAAACTCTTATCGAACTCGTTTGGCTTTTTCCCTTTTGTCGAATTGTAGGTTGAAAATGGATCTTGGGGTGTCCCCCAGGAGAGAGACTTGTGACGAGTTCTCTTCAATTAAGAGGATCACAGAAGAGGGGGTTGAAGTAGTTTTCGTTTGTCGAGAACGGAAGTACCGGGTCGTAGACCATTCATTCTACCATAAGGGAAGGGAAGTGAAATATAAGTAAAATAAAGTTGACACCATATCCATTTCCATACATCTCCTCCCTCTTTCTATCAACTTTACAAGGAAATTCTTGTGGTACCCTGAAGGCGACCACCAGGTTATTGATTCTGAGGTATGTGGGTCACGTCCCTTGGGTACAAGTTTGAGACCAGTCTCTTGATCTAAAGTGTACGGTGTTTTGTCTGACTTCGGACGACTCGAGGAGAGAGGTACCTTAAGAGGTCCGTTCTTATGGGAAGACGTTCCTAGAAGGTCTAGGTCCCTAGTTTTGACCCAGAGGGTGTAATGTCCGTCTAAGAAATGGTAGACTCAAGGTTCCTTCGGGTTCGTAAGTGTACGGTGTTGATTTCTAAAGTATGCGGTGACGTTACTTATAGGACATATGGAGTTGATTCTAAACCGTGTCGGTTTATTTACTTGTTTACATTTAAATTTTAAATTCTTATTCATGGAAATTTCTTCCATGTAAAGAAAAGAAAATAATAGATATATTAGAGACTCTATTTCACTAAACAGTGTAACCTTTAATGTTTCGTGTAGTCAACCCAAACATTTTTAGTTTCGGTTCGTGTTTTTAGTGTGTGTGTTTTTACCTGTGATAACAAAAGTGTATGTCCGAGGATCCCTTGTATATAATGTAATGTCTTCTATATTAAGTCAGTAAAGATATTCCTCGTGATGGTTTAGAAACGTATAACTTTTGGGGTGAATGACTGGATGAAGGAAAGTGTCGTGTGATCAATTGACAACTTGTTTAGTGGTGTCTCCAAAACCCTTTTTTTTTTTTTTTTTTCTTTTCCATTGACGTCAGTTGTCGATCAAAAAAGTTTTCGGGATAAGAGATAAACTTTAATTTGTACTTTCGTAATCCACACGTGTTACTTTCAAATGAGGTCGGGTGAAATTTCCTGTTCGTTTTGTTCTATTTCTTTCTTCAGCAAAGTAAGGGAAAACAATTGTCTAGATTCACTTTCACGAGGTTTGTCAAACCCTGAATTACTACTATCTCTGTTCACCTCTTCTAGGTAGTAGAAAAAGAAGACTGATACTTATCGTGTTGTTCAGAATTCGTCTGACTACGTCTTTATTCCTTTTTGAGAAAGATCGGTGAGAGTAAACGACCGACTACAGAAACTTTTATCGTACAGTAAAATGGTCTTACACAAAATAAGTCAGAATAGGGATTTATTTTATTTAATATACGTGAGAAGGCAAAATTGTGTAGTCAAGTCAAGTCAAGTCAAGTCAATGAGTCAGCACAGACTGAGAAACGCTGGGGTACTTAGCGTCGTACGGTCCGGAGGGACAGGTAGTGGTAGAGGGCCTCAAGTGAGTCTGAGTACAGGTATCTCAAGCACTACGGTAGGTCGGTAGAGTAGGAGTCACCAGGGGAAGAGGAGAACGGGGGTTAGGGAGGGTCGTAGTCTCAGAAAAGGTTACTCAGTTGTGAAGCGTACTCCAGCGGTCCCATGACCTCGAAGTCGAAATCGTAGTAAGGAAGGTTTCTTTAGGGTCCCGACTAGAGGAAGTCTTACTTGACCAACCTAGAGGAACGTCAAGTTCCCTGAGAGTTCTCAGAAGAGGTTGTGGTGTCAAGGTTTCGTAGTTAAGAAGTCGTGAGTCGGAAGAAGTGTCAGGTTGATAGTGTAGGTATGTACTGGTGTCCTTTTTGGTATCGGAACTGTTAGTCCTTCATAATTTAATTAATTTCTTCGGTAATACACCTTTCCGAACGTACACTCAAGTCAGAACAGACTGAGAAACGCTGGGGCACCTGATATCGCGTGGTCCGAGGATACAGGTACCCTAATAGGTCCGTTCTTATAACCTCACCCAACGGTAAAGGAGAAGGTCCCCTATAAGGGATGGTTCCCTGACTTGGGGGTAAATAATACGGAGGACGTAACCGTCCATTCTAGAAAGGGTGATCGTGGTGGGTCCTTCGGGTCCGATGGTTTTGTTTCTTTTTCGGAGTTCCAATCCTTTACCTTTGTCTTCCTTTACCGTTGGGTGAGGTCATGAGAACGGACCTCTTAAGGTACCTGTCTCCTCGTACCGTCCGATGTCAGGTACCCCAGCGTTCTCAACCTGTACTGACACTCACTGAACTTCCAATTATCTTTTATAAAATACGTTGATTTCTGTATTTCCTCACTGTTACGGTCCATCCTCTCCGTTTCTGCGTCCGATGAGTCCACACTGGGAGACCGACCTACCTGTGGTGGTGGTGTCTCTAAGAGGGAAGGTCCTCGTTCCTCAGGTTCGAGGTGTGTACCCTGGGGGTTGAGAGTCCAGGACATGGTTCTTGTGGTTGGGAGTCTTTCGACCCGAAACTTTTGATCACCCCTTATACAAGTCCTCTCGGTATCACGATATTATTTGTCTCTGAGACGAGCGTTTTAGAGTGTGAATCTCAGGGTAATGTCTCCGTAATCAGACTTTCCTCGACCCCTGTATGGGTGGTCCCTTGAACCCTCTCGAAGTACTCTCAGTCCTCTCTCGACCCTAAGTGGGACCACTGACTTTGTGACCTCAGTCGGTAAACCCCTCGACGAGACCATTATGGTCGACAGTTTAGGATTAAACTTTAGCAAGGAAATCGGATAATCGAGACGTCCGGTCGGGATTGGTGGTTACTCAGGTGTCGTCGGTTCTTCTTTACCCGGTGTACGAACAGACGAGTCCTTTCGTCGGAGTGGGCGGTCACCGACGTCGTCGGTGTTCCGGACCGGAACGTTGGACGGACCACCCCCCGGTCGGAGTAACGTAGGTACATCAGTCGGGAGGTGTTATCTTCCCAAGTGTATCGGGTGGATTCCCTGTTGAGACTTCGTAGATCGAGACTACCAGTCTTCCCTTACACACCGACCCGGGGTATCTACAGGAAGAGGATTTTAGTCCTCCATATGACACGACGCGAAACAGCGAGTCAACAGACGGAGACGCTGGGGTACCTGACATCGGGTGGTCCGAGGAGACGGGTACCCCTAATAGGTTCGTTCTTATGACCTCACCCAACGGTACCCTAGAAGGGTTCGACCCCTAACTCGGGTCCCGAGGGTGTAACTTCCATCTAAGAAATGGAAGACTCGGTGGTCCCTTCGGGGTCCTCTATATGATCTGAATGAACTATGTATCTTTCTTTGTCTCTTAATCTGTTTAACTCCTCTGTCCCATTATACAAGATTTACTTCTTTTTTTCTGTTTTGAAGTCTTTTTCTAGATTTGTTACTATTCGTTGAATGGACAATATCTCAAGTTCCATTACTAATATTCTATGAATTACTTTAACCCTCTCCTTACCTACTTGTGTCACTGTTAAAATTGTTTCTTAATCTATTATATTTATTGGTGTTTATCAACTTTTTTATGTTACTAATTTCAGTTGATGGTTTTTTTTTTTTTTTTGGACTTTTTTTTGGGTGTTGGTTCACCTCCTATTTATTATACGATGGTTTGTTTATTACTTCGTAACTTCTTTAGTTACTCCCTTACTTGTTTTATGGATCTCGTTTTACTTTTCCCTGAGTATCCTTTTTTTTTTTTTTTTTGGAAATTTTTTGTTCTAGATTCTGTGTGTCGTTTTGTTAAGATTCTCTCTTAAATATCTCTATGTTAGAATGAAGTTCTTTGTTCTTTGCAAAGGTTATTTGTTAGATTTGAATGTGAACTTTCTTAATCTTTTTTCATTGACCTTCTTTTCGTTGTTATTTATAGTCGTCTTCATTATGACTCAAATTTTTTGTTATCCTTTCTAGTCACTTTGATTCTTGACCAAGAAACTTCTCTGTCTGTTTTAACTATTTGGAAATTAGTCTGAGTTGTTCTTCCCTCAGAACGGGTTTCTCTCTTCCGGGTTTATTTATTTAGTCTTTACTTTCTCTTCGACATTAGTTATGGTGTCTTTGTGATTCCCAGTATTCTCTAATGATACTTGTTAATATGAAGTTATTTTACCTGTGGATCTTCTTACTTATTTCAGGATCTTTTAATGTACTAGGACTCTAGTTACCTGATCTTGAGTCTCGGATCTTTATTTGGGTGTGTAAATACCCTCACGTTTCTTATATGTTTATATGTTTCTTATATGTCTACGTTTCTTATATGTCTACATATCTGATGTTTCTGATGTGTTTGTATGCATGTGTTTATATGATTCCTCCATTTTTATCTGTTATTCTTTTTGTCGCAGAAATTTTTTACTATAATCGTTTTGACCTGTCAGTGTACGTTTCTTAGTTTGACATGATGAAAGAGTGTGACATATGTTTTTATTAACATTCTACCCATTATATAAATTTACATTTTAGACTTCGGTATTTTGAAGATCTTCTTTCGTTTGTATCATCCGAGAAACTGTAATCAGAATTGCTACTTCAAAAAAAAAAAAAACTAGACGGAGGAGTCCGTTCCCTTTATTTTCGTTTTTACCTTGATGTAGTCGACTTTTCGAAAACATCGTATTTGATACTGTTTCAGTTTTTCGTGGGACGATTTACCCTTTGTTATAAACGCCTATTATATAGAGACTGTTCTCCAATTATAGGTTTCATAGGCCTTTTATGAGTATGTTAAGTTTAAGTTTTGTTTGTTGAGTTAATTTTTTTACCCGTCTTCCGGACTTATCTAAAAAAAAAAAAGGGTTTCTTCTGTTTTCCACCGGGTATGAGTGTACTTTTCTACGAGTCGTCACGATTAGTAGTGTCTTTATGTTTAGTTTAGGTGTTATTTTATAGTGGAGTATGGACAGTCTCACCGGTAGTAGTTTTTCTGGTTTCTTTGTTTTATAACCGGTCCTATACCACTTTTCCCTTGGAACATGTGACAACTACCCTTACGTTTGACTACGTCGGTGACACCTTTTGTATGATAAGGAGTTTTCAACTTTTTGTTTTGATAGTATACTTGGTCATTAAAGCGAAGACTCATTAAAAGGCTTCTTGTTTTTGTGATCAAGTTTTTATATATACGTGGGGTACAAGTAACGTTCTATACATTCGTTGAATTCCCAAACATCTATCTAATAATCTATGTCTTCACATTTATACGGGTTGATTTATTATAAGTCGGTGTTTCCTTCTTACTTAAGAACAGTAAACACTGTTGTATCCATCTGGATCTCTCATAATGTGATCCAACTTTATTCAGTCTCATCCTTTTTATAGTATGCCAAAATGAATGTACACGTTAGATTTTCCATTTTGTTTATATTGTTTTGTCTTTGTTTGGTGACAGACTCCTTTCTCTTTACTCCCCTATTCACTGTATCAACTCCCTTTAATTCTCCATGTTCGAAGATTAATATATATATATGTTCAGTACCTCTACATTTCATCCTTTATATCAGTTATTATAATATTGTTAATACATACCACTGTCTTTTATTGATCTGAACCTACTAGTAAAACACTATATATTTTGTAACGTGGACAGTCTTACTGATAGTATTTTTTTCTGATCTATATTATTCACGACCTCTCACACACCTCTTTGTCTTGGGAACATGTGTCAACTAATGTTACACTTAACCAAGTCGGTTATACCTTTTGTCAAACTTTCAAGGATCTTTTTGATTTTTACATTGATGGTATACTGGACTGTGAAGACGAAGACTCGTAAATGGTTTTATTATTATTATTAATGTTCTTCGTATACGTAGGGAATAATACAAGTAACGTCGTAATAAATGTCAACGGTTCTTTGTTGGATTTTCGGGTAGTTCTCTACTTACTTCTTCTACTTATATACTTATAATGAATCTTATTTTCCTATTGAAGAAATTCTTTAATTATTTGTGACTTAGTAAAGACATCATGTGGACTCTGATTACATCATAATACTAAGTTAAAATGATGTTATTTTTTCTTTTTTTATTCTTCACTATCTTCGGTTCGTTTGGAGAAATAGAAACATTTTAAATACAGCTATTTTAATAATACTGGAAGAAGAAGTTTGAGGTTCCTTCTATTTCGATCAAGAGTGAATTTATCTAGACCGTCAGGAGCTACTACTTTATCACACACACTCACACACACACACACACACGCACACTATCTCACATGATAAATTTTTTAGACGATATTAAGTTTAAGATAGGTCGTATACAAAATGAAATACCGATTTTATTATTATGATACTTAATATAATGAAATCTAAATCATTTAGATAAGGAATTTAGTTGAGAGGATATGTTTGTCATAATAAAAGCATAAACTCCTTTGAGTCCATGTCTCGGACAATAAAAGGGTTTCAGTCCCCTGATTATTTACCAAAACTCTGTGTTTAACCCTGTGTACGACAAACAGAAGTCTTTTTCATGTAAATTGGTGGACAGAAGAGTATAGTATGACCTAAGTTGTTGATTCTTTATTAAAAGTTCTGTAAAAGAGATTATTGGAGGACGGTTGGATAGGTGTCGGGGAACTGGTCGATGGGGAAAGTATACACACATAAGATGTTAGTCGAGTAAACAGTATGACATACTTTGACAAATATTTAACAGAGGGTTTCCTTTTAAGTTAAGTAACTTCTAATTCGTGATCTGTAGATAGTTTTTATTTTATTTCGACAACACGTCTTCTTGTATACACTTACAAATTAATTTATTTAAGTACCAAGATACGAAAATACAATTATAAGGAAGGTCGAGACGTGAGGGTACATTTACTATGTTACTTTTGAAAGGTTGTTACAAAAACGGTAGAACCAGGACTGAAATTTTAGTCGAAAAAGGACATTTATCCTTAAAAATTTTACAAAGAAAAATAATATTGTGAAAATCAAGATAAACGGATAAAGAAATAAGAAATAATAATAACTTCACAATCCATCAATCTTATCCCTTTTCCTCAGGTTTTACCACCATCGATTTTCTGTTCCTTCCCTTTTCGGACACTTTTATCTTGTTTCCTTCTAGTTTTTTCCAGATTCCTGGTCTCACTCCTGGAGCCCTTCTTGTTTGTTGTAAGGACCGATTCGGGTTAAACGTATCCCGTCCGGATCCCTCTCCTTCTTTGTGTATTTTCCTCCTCGGTTTCACGAAAGAGAGAGAGAGAGGGCGCACGCAGGCGAGAAAGAGAGAGAGATGGTGGGGAGGGGGTGGGTGAGAGAAGAGAAGAAACTCCTACCTAAGAGGACGATAGAAGATTTATTTTATCTCGACATTGTGACTAAACAGATTCTCGATACTGTACCAAACAAGTTCTGGACTATAGACACTGTGGGACTCCCGAAATTACAGGTAGCGGGGTTTAGTAACAACACTACTCTGTTCTTGGCTCTTTATATGTGAACGGACTGTAAAGGTATTGATGAAGGACGACAAATCCCCGTATCAGGAATTTAACAATTCCGTTGTATAAGAGGATTGGGAGTATAACTCCTAGAGACTAGGTCCCCGGGGTTGATTATAAACCTTCTCCGACACCGTGAGCATCCTTGTACCTGTTCGTAAAAATTGAATTTTCGGAAGTAAGCTGATCTTTGTTTAGGTTAATGTGTCAATGTCTACGTTCCGTTTTATCAGTAATTTTGTTCAATTTTAGTTTTAATTTTCAGTATAATACAGGTATCAATGTAGTCAGGTAGAATCCTAACAATCTACAGTAGTCAAATTCTTCTCCGTAGCGTACTCTAACAACAACTCCCATAAACGTCTGGACCTCTTTCAGAAAAAGAACTTCACCTCTACAGGTGGTACCCTTCGGAAGGTGACTACTTCTCCCCTCGTGAGGTGTGTAGGTCGTCAATCTGACTAACCCCTTAAGTCGTATTCTCACTCGGGTCCTGTCCTTCCGTAACAGAACTCCTAATTTGTCGTCTGAGTCCTAAAAACCTCAGTCGTCTTCATCCGAGTGTATCTAATAGTCCGGGTCGACTTTTCATGTTTCAGTCTCGTATCTTTCATTTCTGTATTTTACTTCAGTGAATCAAGACCAGTCCCACGGTGGAGAATTGAGCTCACACTACATGGGTGTTTAGTTAAGGACCGTGAAACTATCGACACCCTCTTCTTTTTTGTTGGACCATTCCCAGAAGGGTCTCCCCGAATTCCCTACCCGGGGGTTTGCGGGTACTAAAATACTCCTGGAACCAAGGACGGAGTTTATCTCAGAACGAACTGAGTCTCCGACCCAGTCCTCAACAGAGGGCCTCAAGACAACTACAGACAACTTTTCGACTCTCGACTCAATGTATTAATCAATTAAGGTTCCGAAACCCCAGATATTGTTACAGGCACGTATTCTTTCCAAAAGGTATTTATGTAAGTTTCCCCCTGTCAGGGAGGAAAAAACCCCGTCAAACTCGGGAGTAATTTCGATACCCGTCCTGAAATTAGGTTAACAGGACGTAGAGAACTCAATCAAACACGTCTACAGAAAACTATTACAGTAATCGAAAAAGTTGGAAAGGACTCCTAACCCCAGAGGTCCTTGTCACATTCACTATAAGATAAGGATCTCGAAATCTGTGGGGGACTCAATGTCGTCGAAATTTCCACCTCGGTAACAGTGAGACTTCCGAGACACCGTCAGGTTTGGACCCCTATTAAAGTACCTAATTTTAGAAATATTGGAGGAATCGAACAAGTGATGTTGTCCCTTTTCGGAGTTAGGTAGGTCATTTACATAGGTGGGTTTGAACATTCGTTCTTATGGGTAATCGAAAACCGTAGACTCATTTTAGTTAAAGGGTCAGGAGAGGTCCTATGAAAGGTGAAGCAACATTAGGTCTAAAACGATCGAAAAGACGGAAACCCAATAAAAAGACTGTTTGGAATGTGTAAAACTATTACAAGAAATTTCAAAAGTAATGTAAAAATGGAAGTTCGTTTGTTCTTCGGTAGACCATTCATGAGAGATGTGGGTTTACTTTTGAGACCACATTTGGGAAAGGTAACTCGTGAAAGTCCTTAATAATTAGCAGGTAGGCGTCTGACATTGGTAGGAAATAGTCATTAGAAACGAAAAGAAAAGAGTATAGAAAGATCAAGAAGGAGTCATATAACACCAAAAAGGACAAGATGTCCTGGACAGGTCTAGTTTCCGCAGACATCACTTCCCTAAAGCATTTCATGACGAAAAGACCGAACTGTCAGTCGGTCGACTAATGGAAGCCGACCGACGAAATGAGGGCAGAGACGACACAGGAAACGTTACGTATTGTCGACGAAGAAATCCTGTTATATATCGTCAATTTTCAGAGAGCTAGAGAGACTTTACAAATTATCCAAGAGGACAACGACAAAATTTGACAGAAAGAAAGGTATAACGACGTACTCGTACATTTTTCAGTTTATTCGTATGAATCTTAGTCACATCTATAAACGGGCGACAGGAAACGAATTGAGATCTCGAGTCCAGTCTCGGTGTTCGAGGCGATTAACTTGTGATCAAGGGACCCCCTCTTGGACAAGTCGTCAGTGGTGTCGTATTAGACGAAATGTGAAAGGTAGGACTTGTTTTCTTGACGGTAGACATTTATAAAGGTACAGTCCTAACAGATTACCCCATAGGTAATCCAAAAGGGCTCGACGTATTAAATTTCAATCCTTAGCCCTTGTTAGTATCAGTCCACAAAGTAAAAGGAAAAGTCCTTCCTTTCACCGTCCTAAATTTAAAGGTGTTTGAAATTCGAATCAATGACCAGGAAGATCGTTGTTACTGACTATAAATTCTTCTGATGACAGACAGTAGGTTTATAATTGGAATCTTAAATTCTAAGGTGAGTGTAGTACTCTTCAGTCATGTCATTCAAAAGTAGGTAATTAATAAAAATTTCGAAGTCCACGATTATTTCCGGGACGGGGTTAATGAGAAACCGTCACCCCGGTGGGTGCACTTTAATGTAGATTAAGAGACGAATCTATTCGTTATCCAACGACCACTCCGGGAGTCCCAACACAGTTATGAGGGTTTCGGTGTGGAAAAGAAAAAGACTGGGACACCCGTTCGAGTCTCGACTTCGAACGTCCTCTCGTCAGACTTCTTCGAATTTTCGGAAAACTCCTAGACCTCTGGTTTGGTCAAACAGCCAAATCCGGACGACTCAAAGTCGATATTCAAATATATTTCCGGCCCGTTCAAAGGATATTGGACCTTAGGTTTACGCTGTCGTCGGAGACACTAAGGGTTTTTAGGAGAGTTAACAGAATTTCAGTATCCACCCCCTACTAAATCATATCCAAATTAAGAGAGTCCCGGATACCGGGATCAGGGAAGACTATACTAATCCGGATCTATAGATCGTCTAACAACTGTTCCGACTTGGAAAAGAGAACTACGGAACATTGGAGTCGGACGGTCTTTCAAATTCTTCAGAAGACTCCGCCAAGACTCCGAGTACTTGTTCGAAGGAGACAGAGTCGTGTCTCGTTTTATAGTAGATGTACATTGTGGTGACGAAGCCTCAATAATTTCAAAACATCTAGGGTACTGTTTGAAACAGGTTTATTCACTCCTGACAGTACTTTAGGGACCCCGTTTTGACAGGTCCAATTGACTCTTCGACCGACGCGTCCCAGGAGTTTCCGTTTATCTTTAACTGAAAGGAGGTGGTTTCCGTGACTTACTTATCTTCCGTAGAAAATCTAGTTAATGACTCTTTATAAACCGAGCAAGTTGTTAAAGTCTGTTATCTCATATTGCGAATCCGTGGTGTCCCACATTTCTTTGATGTCGAAATAAATAATAAGTATTTAGAACTTGATCGGAGGTAAATAGTAAAATAAAGAAATATGGGTTTTATGATCACAACGTACCTGACAATGTCCCTTAATTATCAAGGACAAGGAAATTTAAAAACTACTACTCAAAATAGGGAAAGAATTGGAGTCCAAAGTCTCCTATGACGAAGAATACACCTTTATTCACACCCAGAAACTTGAACTACTGATGTCCTTATCGTAAAACACGAACTGGGTGTCTAAAAGGTAGTCGGGTATGAGATCCTAAATGTAAAACAAGTTAATTGCCCTCTCTTTCCCTTCCGAGGTATAAGTACTTTTGTTTCCGTACCTGGAACGAGTCATATAGGGAGGGGTTTTCCTCACTACCTCTGAGACCGTGCTGACCTTTGAACACACTTTTATCGTGGTCTCGGGTCAGTGTTGACTGTCTTTGTTACTTCATTATGGAAAACCGAACAGGTCTGTCAGAGTAATACCTTCGCCTATCCCTTCTTTCACCCGGTCCCCGAAGTCATTCGTACCTCATTCAACGGGGTCATAGATTTTTCTTTAACTACCTAACGGGGGGGGGGTGTCAATAATTATGGGTCCCAAGGAGTCCACATTAATCCTGTCCTCAATCACACCCCTGGGGGCCCGTGGAAGTCAGGACTAATAGAACTCAGGCTGGGGACTCTGGATGTGGAGACCCCCGTCAGAGAGAAGGTCACACCAGGAAACGTCTGACCTGTACCTCGATCCCCGTCGAATCTATGGACTCCCGTTAAGGCGAACTCCACGGGAAGGAAAGGTGTCATTATTGTTCGGGTAGGGAAAAGTGAACCCAGGGAGACCCGTAAAAAGAGTCCGACAAATTCTTGTCACGACTATCGGTAACGTTCCTAAAGGTGGACAAGGAAAAAGGAAAAGACGGAAAGAAAGAAAGGGAGTAGTCAAGTCAAGTCAACGAGTCAGTACAAGCTGAGAAACTCTGGGGTACTTAACGTCGTACGGTCCGGAGGCACAGGTAGTGGTTGAGGACCTCAAGTGAGTCTGAGTGCAGGTAGCTCAGTCACTACGGTAGGTCGGTAGAGTAGGACAGCAGGGGAAGAGGAGGACGAGGGTTAGGGAGAGTCGTAGTCTCAGAAAGGGTTACTCAGTTGAGAAGTGTACTCTACCGGTTTCATGACCTCAAAGTCGAAATCGTAGTAAGGAAGGTTTCTTTAGGGTCCCGACTAGAGGAAGTCTTACCTGACCAACCTAGAGGAACGTCAGGTTCCCTGAGAGTTCTCAGAAGAGGTTGTAGTGTCAAGTTTTCGTAGTTAAGAAACCGCGAGTCGAAAGAAGTGTCAGGTTGAGAGTGTAACTATGTACCGGTGACATTTTTGGTATCGGAACTGATCTGCCTAGAAACAACGGTTTCATTACAGAGACGAAAAGTTATACGATTGATCCAACCAGTATTGAAAGGAAGTTTCCTCATTCGCAGAAAATTAAAGTACCGACGTTAGTGGTAGACGTCACTAAAACCTCGGGTTCTTTTATTGCAGACTGTGACAAAGCTGACAAAGGGTAGATAAAGGGTACTTCACTACCCTGGTCTACGGTACTAGAAACAAAAGACTTACAACTCGAAATTCGGTTGAAAAAGTAAGAGGTGAAAGTAGTTCTCTGAAAAATCAAGGAGAAGGGAAAGACGGTATCCCTACCACAGTAGACGTATAGACTCCAATAACTATAAAGAGGGTCGTTAGAACTAAGGTCGAACACGAAGAAGGTCGGGTCGCAAAGAGTACTACATGAGACGGATATTCAATTTATTCGTCCCTCTGTTATATGTCGGAACTACATGAGGAAAAAGATAAACCTTGGTCAGACAGAAAAGGAGTATAAGGGATGGTATTATCTGACAGACTCGGTCAACATTGTCTCATAGATTTCTGACTAAACCAGGTATGCGAGTAAAATTATCGAATGCCCCCCATAGACCTCGGTTGACTCACTCTTTAGACAAGAAATTCTAGTGAGAGGGGAGAAGTGAAAGTCCTAGTTAGAGTCACTTAGACGCTTCCCGAGGAGAGTCAGATAGATCCTTAAATGGTCCTCGAAGGAAGAGGAGGATAAGATACAGACGGTCAAACGGTATTAAATTTCCGAACCGTACACGGACGGACTCAGGAAGTTCTTTTGTAGACTGTTTTACTGAGACTAGGGTAGAAGGAAATCGACACGACATCGGGGTCTGATGTTGGGTTGAACACCAACGGTTCCCCCTCTCCCAACACTCTTTCTATGTCACCCTCCAGCCTCAATCTTCTACTTGATAATAGATATCTTACCTACTTTTTTTTAGGATGACATATTATATCCTTTGATATTGGTTAGAGTACACTATTTGTTATTTTCTTTTCTTACGTTTTTCTTACGTATATATATACAGACTAGAGATAGAGACACTAAATCTTAATATACCTTATATTTTGTACCTATATCAAATAGTATATAAACAGAAAATGAAAAACTGAAGTGAATCATACTGTTAGAGTTCAACGTGGACACAATACTATCATTTACTTTTACTGTAATAAAGTAAGGAAAAATACCTACTCATCGTAAAGTAACGTATATACATGGTGTTGAAGAAATAAGTAAGTAAACAGTTATTTGTAAATCCGACACAGATACAAGACAGATAACAATTATCTAGAAGATACTTGTATCGTACGTATATAGAAAAACTTAATATCAAAACAGATCTATATACGGATACTCAAGTACCAAGTGCATAACGACTTCGGACCGAACCTCTTAAAACTCGTAATGAAATGATCGTACACTCTACTCACGTCAACACGTCATCAAACTAGTAAGAAACCGTAACGGAAAGAAACCCTAACCTTACTTATGACTTGAAAAGATCAGGACACCGGTGACGACTCAAAAGGTTTAAACGACCGTTTAACTCACGTCGTGAAAGTGTCGTAGTAGAAAGTCCTGAACTTTATCGAGTTGACCTTAAGGTAGTGGAGGTGATCGAAACAAACATCACTACGAAAGATTCCGGGTGAACTGAAGTGTAAGGTCCTACAGACCGAGATCCACTCACTAGTATGGGAGCACTAATAGACCCAGCACTTCTAGAAAAAACATGTCAAGAAGGTACATAAGAACGGTGGAGAAGAATTATAGAAGACGAAGACATTCCAGGTATGGTAAAGACAGGAAATAGCTCGGGTAGAAACCTACTTTAGAAGGGAACCATAGAGGTTAAAAGAACTTCTCTAGAGATCAGAAAGGGTAAGACAAGAAAAGGAGATAAAGAAACGTAACTAACGACTTCTTCCGAAAGAATAGAGAAGAACGATAAGAAACCTTGAGACGTAAGTCTACGAATATAGAAAGGAAAAGAGGAAACGAAAAGCGAAGAGAAGAAAAGTGTCGATAAACAATCCGGAGGGGTGTGTCGGTAAAACGAAAAAACGTAAAGGAAAGGTACCCCTACCAGAACTAGGGACAGAGGACATGTTACAGTACTTGGAGTAAGGTATCAAGTAGTCCGTGGGATAGTCTAGATCCGGGAATTTAGATAAAGAGTGAAGGTGACATATTAGTATTCCCTAAACTAAATCCAGTATGGACTTACCAGATCACCAAAAGGGACGAAAGAAGTTAAATTCAGACTTAAACTGTTATTTCTTGAGTACTAGACTCGGTGTCACTCGAGGGCCAGAACAAAAACGACTGACATATCTCGAAGAAGTAGAAACCGACGTTTTTTATATTACTGACTACGGATACTTACTATAACAACCTAGTATTTCATTAAGTCAAAATCAAAGACTCCTGGATGATATAACAGAAGGTGTCACAAACGTGCTTGAACGTTAGGGTAGTCACCACATCTTCCAAAGGAGAAAGATGTGTGGGAGACGTTGTAAACAATAAACATCCGAAAAATTACTATACCTTACCTCAAATGTTCAGTTCTTACGACTTCACCTAACGGTAAGAGTAGAGGTCGTTTAACGGTTGTAGGTAACCTATTTTCTTTTACGTTCCCTTAAGGTCTTTACGTAGATGAAGACAAAGTAACCGATACGATTTCGGAAACTGACACACTTAGTGTTGTTTAACACCTTTTAAGAATTTCTCTGTCCTTATGGTCTGGTGGAATGGACAGAGGACTCTTTGAACACATGTTCAGTTCTTCGTCATTAACCTTCACCCGTAACTTGTTACCTGACTAAGTTTTAACCCCTTCATCATATACCAGTGGACAAATAAATTGTAGACACGTATCATGTAGTACACTTTATGGGCCGACCTACTTAGTGTACGACATTAGTTCAACGGTCATCTCTACAGATATTGGAGTCTATACGTCTACTGTGATAGGATTACAGTCTTTCACTTCTCCTTGTTTTTTCGGAGAACTACTTCCACTTTCTGCTCTCACTTTTTTGACTAAATTTTGTTGTAATTTTTTTGTTGTTGTTTTTTGATTCTAGTACCGTAAGTCAGGGTAATGAAGTACTGTTTATCTACCCCTTTTTTACCGTTTTCACTGTCTAAAATAAAAGAACCCGAATTTTTAGTAAAACCTGTTACTAACGTCGGTACTTTAACTTTCTACAAACGAGGAACCTTCTTTTCGATACTGTTAGGATCTGTCGTAAAGTCAAGTCAAGTCAAGTCAGTGAGTCAGCACAGACTGAGAAACGCTGGGGTACTTAGCATCGTGCGGTCCGGAGGGACAAGTAGTGGTAGAGGGTCTCAAGTGAGTCTGAGTGGAGGTAGCTCAGGCACTACAGTAGGTCGGTAGAGTAGGAGCCAGCAGGGGAAGAGGAGGACGGGAGTTAGGGAGGGTCGTAATCTCAGGAAAGGTTACTCAGTTGTGAAGAGTACTCCACCGGTTTCATGACCTCAAAGTCGAAATCGTAGGAAGGAAGGTTTCTTTAGGGTCCCGACTAGAGGAAGTCTTACCTGCCCAACCTAGAGGAACGTCAAGTTCCCTGAGAGTTCTCAGATCCAACTAAGATAAGGAACCGATAACGTTTATAACGACGTTATTTTTAACTCAACGTATATAGAAAAGAGACCTATGTACGGGTTCTCACCCTAACATCATAGTATACCATTGAAATAAAAATTAAAAATTTCCTTGAAAGTATGACAAGAGGTATCACTGACGTGGTCAAATATAAGACTGGTTATCATATCACCCCAAAGAAAAAAAGATATACGAGAGGTCTTAAATAATAACAAACATCTAAATAACTACTACTGGTAAGACTGACTTCACTCCATTATGGAATAACGTGAAAACTAAACGTAAAGAAATTATTAACCGAGACAACTCGTAGAAAGGTTTACCTAAAAACGTAAAAGATACAAAAGAAATCTCTTTACAGATATATCACATAGACGGGTAAAAAAAAACTTTAAAATAAAAAAATAAAAAAAATCAAAAAATAAAAATTTTAAATTTTTTAAAATTAAGANAAAAATAAAAATTTTAAAATTTTTAAAATTAAGAATGTACGTAAGGGTTTATACTTGGGGGGAGGGTGGAGGGAGGGGTATTGTAGAGAGACCCAGTAGGGGTACGTGGTCGGGGTTCGTACGACATAGGACGTAGTCTGTATCTGACCACTAAGTTAAGAATGTACTATCATATGTACAATCTTACGGTAAGAGGGTTTAGTAGGGTGGGAGAGGGAGAGGGAGACTCAGGTTTTCAGGCAATATGTGTAGACACAGAAAAAAGGACAGAACGTATGTCCCAGCAGTAACGGTAGAAGGATTTAAGGTATATATACACAATCATATGACATAACCACAAAAAGAAAGACCGAATGAAGTGAGACATATTAGCCGAGGTCAAAGTAGGTAGAGTAGTCTTGACTAAGTTTACTTAAGAAAAATTGCCGACTCATTATGAGGTAACACATATACATGGTGTCGAAAGAATAGGTAAGTAGACGACTACCTGTAGATCCAACAAAGGTACAGGACCGATAATATTTGTCACGACGCTACTTGTAACCCCATGTACACAGAGAAAGTTAAGACCAAAGGAGCCACACATACGGGTCGTCACCCTAACGACCCAGTATTCCATCAAGATAAACGTTAAAAAATTCCTTAGAGGTGTGACAAGAGGTATCACCGACATGATCAAACGTAAGGGTGGTTGTCACATCCTCCCAAGGGAAAAGAGGTGTGGGAGAGGTCGTAAATACTGTAGTTTTCCTTTTTTGTGACATCTTTGTCAGGTTTTGGTATTAGAGTGATGGTGGCCTCATAGAATGAGTTTGGAAGTTTACCTTCCTCTGCAATTTTCTGGA